>CAAKHG010022364.1:41175-65869 GCA_901007715.1 Dactylopterus volitans
AGAGGGGGGGGGGGGGGGGCGGCGCAGTTGTGCATGTAGTAGGTGGGTTGGTGTGTGTTTGCTGGGCTTTGCATTGAACACACTTTGGCGTTAGTCACAAGCATGTGGTTTTTAGTGTATTCATCTCAATTTAAGGAATAAAGGCGACATTTTGATAATAGCAGCAGAAGTATGTCTCAAGTGATTTACAAACGTTGTGTTTAAAAATGTGTTTTTCTTAACAGACACATTACAAGACAGGTTCTGCAGCTTCAGCGCCTATCGGGTGCTGATAGGTTCCGAGCACTGCACCACATGGTGACTAAGTTGACTCGCATGCATATTCATTTTTGTGTTGCAGTTTGTAAGAGAGGGTAATTTTCTCCGCGTTGCAAGAACACGATCCCAGTGTTGCATTTAGTACTTCATCATGTTCATTTGATTTCCCATCGGCTGCTTGGGGTGAGTTTTTCGCTGCGTTTGCTGGCTCTGAGTCCCTGTGATGTGTGTTTGTGCGTGCGTGCGTGTTTGTGTGTAAATGCAAGCGCGTGTGATGTTTCTTTCACTCGTGCCGTGAGCTGGCTTTTGCATCGGATGCTCTTGGACCGAGGCATGAATTTCTCTGTGTGTGTCTTACGAAATTAGTGTACGTGCATGAGTGTGTGCAGATACGTGGACAAAAGATTGAGCCGGGAATAATGGATCCAGCCTGTGTCCACTCTGGGTTGTATTAATAAGCCGTCCGTTTTAATTGAAAGCGGTTCCTTTTTGAGCATTTTCAAAGAGAAAATTAATTTTTCCCCCATGTGAAGGCCTTTTTTTTCTCTTTTTGCCAATTAATGAAGTGGAAAAAGCGCTGTGATGTGTTTACTCGCCCGTGATTCACTGCGGCTTCACGTTGTTTGTCCGAGGCAATCTCGTAGGTAAGAGCCAGTGCCTCATTAATGAATAGCCCTCAAAGGTGAAAGGCGCAGGGTGCTTGTGTGTCACCAACCAACGCTGCCATCCAGTCAGGATTAGAGGGCCCGTTTCCTACTGTCTGAAATTAAATGAAGTCTGTGAAATGCTGTAAAAATTTCAGCGGTTGGAAACATAGATGACTAACATGCTTGAATGGACCAGCTGGTCACGGCAGCGAAAGCTGTATGGTTTCAGCAAGTATGTGAAGAATTATGAACCGAGGCCTGTGGCTGCTAAAGTGTGGCAGGGTGTGTGTGTGTGTGTACTGTCTAGCAGTATGTGCATGAGTGCCTGGAGTTGCTGAGCGCTCGTCCAATGGCGCATGCATGTGTTTTGTGTGCATGTCGAGCTTTGAAGGGGAGTTCGCCCTCCCTGCCCTCGGAGGCCTGTCGAATGTACTGGACTATCACACATATCAGCTCGAGTCCACAGACCATCTTCGCATTATAAACCTCATGTGGCCTCCATATGTTAGCCCAATGATGTGAGAGGAACCCCCCCCCCTTTTTCTTTTTTTTTTAATCATTCCTTCATTTTAATAATTTGTGTGAAGATCCATGGTCCTTTGAGTTTAGCAGCTTTCTGTGAAGCAGAGCGTTTTTTTTTTCCTTCTTCTTCTTTTTTTTTCACATTCTCCTGCCATGACTGCTAAAATAGATTTTAAAACGTTTTGATGTAAATGACATGCTGGTAGCATTTAAGTGAAACAAGATGTGACGCATATGTTAATGTGTTCATTTCTTTTCAAAGTAGATAGGCCCCGCACCCTGAAGTGTCTCTTTTTATGTTTGTGAGGTATCACATGTTTGTGAAGTCGACGATGTGTGACTGTAAAAAAAAAAAAAAAAGAAAGAAAGAAAAAGAACGGTGTGTGCGTGCATGTTTGCAGCCTTAATCGCGCCATAAGGTGCCCCCGCATGGACGCATTATACTTTGGCATGCGATTTTTTTGCACACGAGGCCCTGAATGTCAAGTGTAGAAGGGGTGCGTGCGCGCGTGCAAGAATGGCCAAACATGCGCGCGCGCACGCCCGCAGGACGCATGAGACGCGGAGCAGAGTAACATTTGCTCATTGGTCAGGTAACCGGTCCACCTCTCCCTCTATAAACATGGGGGGACATCTACTGGCCTTTGAGGGCACTGCTTTCTCTCTCTCTGCTGCTCTGTGTCTCTCTGTCGCTCTCTCTCTCTCTCTCTCTCTCTGGCTCGGTGTCACTCAGCTGCTCACTGACTTACACATCCACTCGCTCACTAACTTAGACACAGACTATTGCCTGGAGACCTTGGACTTGGGCTGAACCGTTACCCGTAGCGATGGGCGATACATGTCCTTTTGAGGTCTGCTTTTGGACAAATGCACAATTAATGTGGTACCAAACTGATATTGTCATTTTTTTTTTTTTTTTTGGATTAAAAGGGCCCAGCCATTTAAGTTTTTAGCGCTCTAATGTGGAAGTAGAGAGCGGTGGTGGCTTTGTTCCTCACCGGCGCAGTCATACCTCACAGCAGCATATATTTTTGGCCTGCCCACATCTCTCTGGGAATTTTTCACTCACTTCTCTGGATTAATACTTCAAAGTCCCCCTAAGCCGCTATGTTTTGATCATTTGATTGGTAATTGCACTTTTATTTTGATTGCCTCGCAGTTCGAACGTCGGCGTCGTCAGGCTGTGACGTGAAGCGAAAGAGCTTAACTTGTTGAACTGACACCTCAAAGGCTTCCACAGAGTGAAAACAAAAAGGAGGAGAGGAGAAAAAAAAAAAAAAAAAAAAGGGAATTGAGACACCGAATCGCACAGGGGAGACTGGAGGAGAGCGAGTGATAAAAAGCCATAACATGGGATTTCCAACTGCCAATTCACAAAGTGAAAGATTTAATTAAAATATGTCATAATTTTCACCGCCTTAGCCTCTGGGATTCCTAAGCTGTGACCTCACGGACAGTATTGTTTTCTCGCAGAGGACGTGAGGCCGCGAGGAATGGGATTACACATTCTTGTGTATTGACATCAGTTTCCTCTCTCTCTCGATCTGTTTGGAAACAGACACGACGGGACGAGTTGAGAGGTCGGTGTCAGCGAACGGGGCAGCGCGAGATGGTTTTTTGGTTCAACGCGTCAACCCCCCGAAAAACGATTTGCCGAGGAAGCGGGGAAAAGATGCGAGCGAGGGGCAGGGGGGGGGGCTTCACCGTACGTCCCCACGTTCCTGTCGCCCCAAAACCGCCAACATGCCAGTCTGCTGACTGGACACCTAACTCCTCTCAGGTTTTTCCGACATAAGAACTGGAGCTTCTATTTATCTTGAAGCCCGGCGTCTTTTGTTCCCTGACCGTCTCTTTTTTTTGCCAAGGCTTTTTCTCATATCTTGACCCAGACGCGCTTGTCGTGTCCAAGCAGTCTTGCCTGGCTCGGCCTGCTCTCCCCCACTATTCCCCACGTGACCCCCTTGCCTCGCACGTTTTGTGGAGGTGAGAGTTGCCGTGGTTTCCACCTTAGATCGCCCTGGTCATGGAGTCAGGATGCTGGCGACTTTGCCTCCGTAGCCTCCAACTGAACAGGCGTCCTCGCGTACACAGAAAACGCACGTACTCTGTCTGCTGGTAGGGAACTTTATGGCAGAGCACATACACTCACACTCCTGCACGCTGGGGTTTTGGCAGCCGCTACTGGGAAGCTGTGCTGGTCTGTGCTGTTCTTGTACATCCAGTTGACAGCTGAAACAACTTGCTTGTATTAAACTAGCCCGAAGGCATGGACAAATTAATTTGGTGTGCTGCACTGGGCACAGACAATGTCATTATCAAGAATTTCCCCCCTCTGTTTTACCAGTCTGTCCCCAGGACTTTCCTTTTCAAATACAGAGTGTTGAGAGCAAAGTCGGTCCAAGCTGGGAATTGAATGTAACTGTGAAACATTAGTTTCTGCACTCGCACCGAACTTTTTTTTTTTAATGTAATTAAGCTTGTTATGATGTTTACTGCAAGTGCGCACGGCCCTTTTAAAGGTTGGAATCAGATTATTCATTGTGCACATCTTAACCACACTTTTTCAGGAGGAGAAAGTGGATGGCAGACACTGACCCTGACAGTTCTGTGCCATCGCTTCCACCACATAGTTGCATTATGCTGAATTCGGACTGTTTCTGTTCCTCTAGGGATGGATGTGGATGTGGAGAGCCAGGGCACCAGCCAGTACTCCAACCAAGACTTCTACATGCAGTCTGGGAATTCCGATGAGACAGACCAGGGTTGGGTGTCCTGGGCCTGGTCCTTTGTCCCAGCCATCGTCGGCACAGAGGAGGAAAACGAGGAGGGCATCTACCAGCAGAAAGAGGCTGGAGGCATCCTGAGCAGCCCCCAGCAGCACACACCCAAGGACCCCATCGTTGCTATCGGCTTCTATTGCACTAAGGCTTCAGTTACCTTTAAGGTAATTCATCGGTTATTTCTATAGCATAAACACAAAACAAAAAAATCAATAAATATCATGTGGGGTCTAGAATGTATGCCAGCAGTGTGTTGGTTTTGTCAGAGCTGCATTTTTCCTGTATGTAAAAATAATATCACTTTTCTGCAAGCAAGGAAAAACACTCAAAACTCAAGTCACACATGACAGCTGAAAACAAGGCAGAGTAAAAGTACTTTATGCCACAGCTTGAGAGCTACCTTCATAATGGCAGCCAATTTGTAGAGGGGTCTAATAAGTCATTTAAAATCTTGGGAAAGTACTGCAGATTCTGCTATTATTATTTTTATTGTGACCGTAGCGGCATTTCTCTCCCCGTGCCACCGTTAACCCTTTGCCACCGCCTCCCCCACCACCCCAACGTCTTGTGGTCATTTTGAGTCCGGAGTTTTTAAAGGGCAGCTTGATCTCCAGGAAGTCTCATTCCTCTTTGTCTCAGTGTGCGGTACAGGGGAGGGCAGCGTAACCGCTAACTGGCGTCTCGGGTCACGTTAATGTTTTAAACATTATACATGGTATGATGACTATTCAGAAATGGATCCCCAACTTTAATCCTGCCTGTTCACCCAGAATAGTTGGAATTCATCTGCGTTTCCCCTCAGGTTCAGGCACTTCAGATCACATTACTGCTCGTGTGTGTGTGTGTGTGTATGTGTGTGTGTGTGCGTGCATGCGTGCGTGTCTGTATGTGTGTGTGGTTAACGGCATGTGTGATCAGTGAAGGGGAGGCATGTCTCAGGCCAACCAGACCTGGGTGCTTTTCTAATAATGTTTAAATTGTTCCTGTATTGTTTGAGTTCTTTTAATCAATTAATTGCCTCTCGTCTGGAGTAATTGCAGACAGCTGAAAGGATGGTTTTTTAAACGTTCTCGTCTCTTTCCTACAAGGAAGCATTTAGTTTTAGGGAATTTCATGTCAGACCTTTGAACAGCCACTGCCTGAACTGGAGTTTGACGTGGACATGAAATCAGAGAGGTATTTTAGATTGCTGACTCATTACTCTCCAAGATCTGTTTGATCAGAGAAGTTGGCAGTGTTCTTAAATTACTTTTACACACACACACGCGCGCACACACACACGCACACACAAAATAGCATAGTTTAGCACTGACCATTTGTTCCCCTCTTGCACTCCTGCACACCTGCCAAGCACTCATTGGATGTCAGACTTCATGCCATTTTTCATTTCATTGCTTCTTCATTTTTTGGTATTTTAATTTTCTTTCTGCAAAAGAAATTTCTTGAGCTCCCAAAGTCGCTCAGCCCCCCTCCTTTTTGCCCCCCGATTCTTTCCACCATGTTACATTTCTCAGAAATGGACATAAAGGCAAAGCACCCCGATATTCACATCCAATTTTTGTATCATTGCCAAGATGCCTCATAAAGAATCATTTGTTTTGTGTTGGACGGCCTTTTGAAAAGTCTCCGATGTAATAAAGGAGAGGGAGCGGCGCAGTTAGTGGCAGCAGCCGCTCTGCGTGTTACCGCCTTGTTTGTCTGGAATTCTGAGCAGATTCTCGCTCTGTCTGCGGCGTGGTATTAAACCTTTTTGCGGATTCAGCCAGAGACCTGGCGCGTTCAGGTCGGGTCGGAGGATGGACATATTCTCGCGAGATGCTCTTCGTGACTTCGCTGCCATTTCCGCGGCTCTCCGGCGAGTTAACGAGGCAGCATCCTCGCTCGCCGTTGCATCCAGGGATCTGCGGGTTCGTCCCCGTGAGTGATTAAACCGTTGGAAAACGAAAGAGGGGAAGGCAGCGGGGCCGAGCGAGCCTGCTTCATCAGTAGGGATAATAAGGCACAGCTGCTTCTTGTTCTGCACCTGCTTCCTGTGTTAAAGTTGAATGTTTTGGGGCCTGCACAGTTCTGCTCTACACCCACAGTTGTTATACCGGCCAAACTCAAAACGCATCGCAGCTCCGTAACCTGCTTTACTGCAGCCAGCCAGCTCTGACCACAGACTCCCTTTTTACTTCGGCAGAGACGAATATGTAATTAACCCCCTCTTTTACATAATCAATTTACTCCTTGGCAACTTTAAGCCTTAACTCATGTTCTGATTGTCGTCCCCATAAGAAGCCGCAGAGGGCCTCCTCTGAAATGAGGGAGGAGTGGCTGTCATGTGGTTTGATGAATGTCCTTGGCGGGTGTCCAATCTCGGTTGAGAAAATGACCAAAAAGTCCCAAGGCTGGCATTTTCTCTCTGATCTAAGACACTGTCATCTGTCCTCGTTTGGATGTTATTGTTTAGGATTTCAACATTGTTTAACGGGGCCTCGTTACACTTCGCGTTCAAAGGCTTTCATAGTTTTCGTTTATTTTTCAAATCACGTATCTCTCCCAGCGGCGAAATGCGGGCACATCCCCATGCGCCTGCACGCAGTTTTCATTGTTTCTGCTTTGTGACGTCCATGTAAGTGTCAGCAGTGAACTTTTACCCAACATTTGTGGTGGCAAAGTCTCATTTCACGCTCCGTTTTAATGTCCAGGCTTGTGTAACTTTCACCTTCATGACACGGTTCTTAGATAAAATAAATTTGGTTTATTTCAATCGGTTTGGACCTTTTTCGAGGAATGTTAAAATGAACTCTGTCCCCGTGTCCCAGCTGACGGAGACGCAGTCAGAGAGCAGCTACTACAGCCCTCAGAAGGTCAAGTCGAGAGAGGTCCTGTGCCTGGAGCAAGAGGGAATCACCATTGAGGTAAGACTCATCTGCTCTGCAAATGCTATGAACATATTTGAAGGATATGTTGATCGTAACGACAAGCTATTGAAATGAGTCCTAATCATTTTTTATTATTATTTATATTGTAATTTTGAACCATTAATCATCGTCTAAATTGCTACAACGATCAATGACAGCGGACAAAATTTAAGTTACAGCTCAAATTTCAGCTCCCGCAGTCAAATCCTTATTAAATCTGATCATATCATAAAAGAAATGAGCAAAAGGATTGGAATACCATGCCCAGCATGTTGTGTTTTAATGTTTTCAGTGTGTTGTTTTTTAGCATTTATTGCATTGACTTACCGTAAGTATAAAAATATATCCCAAATTAGATTTCAGGTTATTGTGCGCCCCTAGATTGTAAACACTATTAATAATAATAAATGTCATTATTAGGGGATCCAGCCAAACTATTTTTAAACTTATTTAAGAGTAACATGCCCTGGCCTGAAGGTAACCATCGAGGAAGCAAACTTATGACTCACTATTGCTAAACCAGCTCCATAAAGATCCCTGTCCTCCCACCTGATCCTCCTTTATTATTATTCTATTTTTGCCTCCTTTTAATTCCCTCCCCAAGTACATTCATAAAGCCTCCGCGGGTCACTAATCTGTGGCCTGTTGTGAACGCAGTGGAATCTGCGCTTGAGTCGAGCCCAAGTCTGATCATTTCCGCATTTCCCCCTCGGCGTAGAAAATATTTTTAAACCTTTTCCTCTGATTACCTGGTTGGAGTAGAAAGGGGTTTTCTGCTCTTAAGCTTTCTACCAGATGTGCGAATTCTGAGAGATTTCCAATCCCAATTTCTGTAATTTATGCTTTCGCTGGAAGAGAGAGAGAGAGAGAGAGGGAGAGAGAGGGGAGGGAATGGGGGGGAGGAAGGGCAGGGAAGGAGGGAGAGAGAGTGCAGCCTGAACCAGGACCAAAAGTGAGAGCGTTGAAAGGCAAAGGGATGGCTAGTAAAACAGGGAAAACTAGGTCTTGTAATTATTGTGTGGTGAAACGTAAAGTTTTATTGGATTGCTCTCTGTTTAGTTGTCTGCTGGGTCAAAGAAAGGCATGGCGAGTGGGAGAACCACGCCTTGCTGGTTACAGGGGCTACTGGACTGAACGCGAGCGTGCACACACACACACACACACACAAACACACGCACAAGCGCCACTCTGATAATGAAAGCTGTCTGACCCCCTGCTCCTTTTTATCTCAATAAAAAGAGCCTGCAACTTTGCCAGCACCGCAAACCAGCATCACCTCAGACTGGCCATAGCCGAGAACCTTGCTTGTGATAAATCAGCAATTAATTGTGTCGTAAACTGTCATAATTTCACTTTTTGTGTTTTACTGCGGTGTAAAAAAGGTAATACGGTCAAATTAATCCCTGTGAATTATTGCGCTGTTCTGGTTTTACTGGGCTTCTGTTGACTGTTGCAAGACGTTATTTGTCCTGGGTGTTGGAGAGGAAAGGACGCTTGATTGGCATTTTCCCCTCATAACATTTTTCCTCCGATTTAAGCCACCTCACAGTTTCTTATCTCACCTCAAATTCACTTAGCATGCGGCAAACTTCATCATATTAAGGTGAATAAATGACCAGGCTTCATGTTTGATTAACTGCCCGGGGCCCCTCCTAGCCTTGATTATATAGAGCCGAATAAAAGTGGAGTGTAAAAAGTGTGGTTGAAGTTTCTTCCTCTGGTTTTTATTCTAGGTGCTGATGATGGGGGAGCCCTTCTTCGACTGTCAGATCGGCTTTGTGGGCTGCCGGGCTCTCTGCCTGAAAGGCATCATGGGAGTTCGGGATTTTGAGGAAAACATGAACCGACGCGAAGAGGTACAGACAGCCTGAAAACCTCAGGGAAAGATGAAGAAGAGGAAAAAACCCGACCGAGATTAAGCGAAAATTTAAAAAAAACAAAAAAACAACAATCCCGAAAACATGTTGGTTTTCACTTAACGCCTGTCTCCAGCAGCCCCTCAACCGCTTTCCGAGGTCTAGACGCGGTGTCTGCTTCGTTTAGGGAAGGGTGTCACACAGCCGCATTTTGTGATCCGCCGCGATGTTCAGTGTTTGCAACGCACATCGGCGTGTCAACAGCCAGTCGCGCAGTCTCCCCCCACACACAGCTCAAACACTCCCGGGCTCAGTTGAAATCAGCGTGTTTCATCAGCTGTGTGGTAGCTTTGTGTTTTCCTGATTTTCTTTAAAAAAAAAAAAAATAATCGTACTCTCTCCTGTGCAAGCGAATCGTTTACACCAGACTGAAAAGACATATCTTGATAAGACTTGATGATGTAGTTTGGGCTAGGTTTTTTTATTTTTTATCTTTAAACATTATCTAAACATGATGAAAAAAAATTCCGTCTTTTTGCTTCCTCTGCTTCCCACATTTGCCTCCTCTGGCCGTTTCTGCAGGATGCAGTGTTCTTCAGCTGCGGGGAGAGTCTGAGCAGTAAAGGAATGACGTACCTCACCAACTCCCTGTTCGACTACCGCAGTCCAGAGAACAACGGAGTCAGGGCCGAGTTCATCCTGGACGCCGCTAATCACAAGGTCTCACGCAGCTGATAGATATTCGGAACTTCGAGCAGCGCCCTCCCCCCAGCAATGTTTTATAGAGTCGTCGCCGGCTGGAGCAAAGCTGCTCATGGGCACTGCCTTCGTTAGTCCTCCGTGTTTGTATAACCTCGGCCTGCTATGTCGCAGCGCTGCGCTCCCTCACAACAACCTGCGCAGCAGCTTTTCACACATGTCGTTGATGTGCTGACTTGTGTGTCTGTGCCTCGGTGTTTCGACAGAGCCAACGACTCTGAGTTTCCATCTCAGCAGTAACATTTAATAGTCTTGAACCGCAGTGTTCAGTTTTTAGCTTGCGTTCCAAACTCAGAGGGCATCTATCTTATATTAAACGATGCTCATCGCGATCAGTGCCATGAAGACCTAATAGGGAAATCTTCAGTATGAACTTATGTTCTCAAACGTGTTTATTTCAGAAATTTTGCGTTGTTAAAAATCTGTTTTTGATGATTGCGAGCGCAGCCTGCGCATTTGCATACCGTGCATTTCAGATTGAGGCCCTCGATGAGCATCGACCTCGCATCCCGCCAACATTGCTGGTTGTTTGTGATATATTTATTCACAATCAAGCATTTTTTCGCACGGCAAAGCGCCAGGCATTCACCCACAAAACTGATCCCA
This sequence comes from Dactylopterus volitans, assembly GCA_901007715.1. Taxonomy (NCBI): domain Eukaryota; kingdom Metazoa; phylum Chordata; class Actinopteri; order Syngnathiformes; family Dactylopteridae; genus Dactylopterus; species Dactylopterus volitans. The sequence continues at coordinate 51,510 of CAAKHG010022364.1, forward strand.
GAGACCAAAACCATATGGCAAAAATTAAGCAGTCAGTTAGAGGGCAGGCCGGCTCAACAGCTGGCTTGACAGACCTATGCAGTGACATGCTCACTCAAGCAACAGCAATACTCAGAAAAAGCAAGATGCTTTCGCTGTTATTGATCAACTTGACGTCGATACAGACTGGACCAGATGAAACATCTGTACCATTCTCGAGCAAGTTATTTAGCGAATAAACATTCGCAAAAACAGATGAAAAGAGAACCCATTCAGTCACCGGATCATTTCCAGAAAAATGAAGGGTTCACTAAAGGCCCGTCCCGATAAAATACTGAACAGAAGATGTTTCCGAACACATGTGGGTGTGTATACATTTTCCTTGCTCAAGCCGGCACGCTAATTGCTTTGCTAATATGGGAGTTTATCTGGGTTAATAAACAATAATCCAGTGTAATTACATCCAGCCCTTCCAAGGCTACAATGACAGCTTTTACCAGACAGAGCGGTGCTACATTAATACATTGTTGTATTCTTAATTTACTCCAAGGAGAGGTTTAATATTGCTGCTGGCTCTGGTAGAGGAATGTCCCTGCTATCTAACTAGTAGTGTTAAAGCCATTATCCCTGATAACTGTCAGCTCCCTTCATCTGCCATCACAGCTCGGGTGTTGACTCTGCTTAAAAATGTTCATGACCCTCAGTGAAGCAATTGTTTGGACACCCATCCATCCATCTACCCAGTGCTTGAAAGTCTTAAGAGTCAAAGGTTTTAGTGCTAATTCATTAGCAGTTTTGAAACCAGCCAATGGCTTTGATCCAAAAGCATGCCAGAGCCATTAGAGCTCCGCTAATAAATATTACTCATTAACCCGCTCCTCTGATAAGGCCCCATTGAAAGCTCTGTTTGGAGAACAAGTGGTTAAGTCTGGGTGGGGTTGTTAAAGTGTGCATGTGTGTGTGTTTCATGTTTGAATCCCCAGTGGGGACTTAAACCTGATTGCACACCAACTCATTGGGACTGAATTGAGGTCCCCACAGGAAGAGCCTCTACCCCCTTTAGTACTTGGTGTTAGGCCAAAGTTTAGAGCTCGGTTTAGGTTGGGTCTAGGGGCAAGGGTGGGCCACAGTTTTTTTTCTCTTGAGGGCTGGATTGATTTTGATAAGGTAAGCAAAGGGCCACGAATTGGAAAATGTAATTAGAACATGAAACGCACACTGCTGAATGATGTTAAACATAACACGCATGACTTTAACGACCTCAGAATGCCCGAGGACTTGCTGCTAGAAATGCATTTTATTCCAAAATGACACTGAAGAGATTGATTATTAAAAAAACAATTCACTGAAGTGCAGCTGGCATGATTTCAAAACAGCTTCTGATCTCTCCAACGAAAAATATGCTAACTAGTACGTTCCAGTTAAGAACATAGACGGCGCCCTTTGCTGAGTTCGAGTTATGTAGCTTTGCAGACTCGTTTCAGTTGTTCTCCTTCAGATTCATTAACATACCGGTGCCCTTTATTGTTTTTTTTGGGGGGGCCACTTTGTCTTCATTTGAGGACATTGAGGGCCAGATCATCCACTGGCTGCTTGTGTGGTTTAGGTTCAAAGGTGGGTTGAGGCACTTATTTGAGATGATTAGGGTTATAATAAGAGGCTAGGGAGTCAAAGAGTATCTCTATGGGCCTCTTATTCTATCTGTGTTTCTTGCGTGTTCACTCATTCTCTCCATTTTATGGTGTTTTCATACGCAATAGAAATATTTCACAATCAACATCTCTTGACATGCAGACTAATGAATGAGGATGAGTTGTGGCGTAAGAATATATTTATTAAAAAAATAGATGAAAGTCCAGAGTCCCGCACCTGAGGAGAGTGCAGCCCCCCCCCCGAGAAATATGACTTCTCATGACACTACTTCTACTGTCTTGCGGTCACAAAGTACTTTAATAAACAGTGACATTAATCATGCAGACTTGCGCTTATTGCTCACTGGTACCTTCCGCAATACCTTTTATGCATTCATTTTTTTTAATCTGCTGTCTTTAAAAAATTACTGCCCATTTCACAATTTTGGAATGGAAGTATCAGATATAATCCAAGTCAGACAGGTTTGATTTGTACGGGACAACAAAAAAAAATCCTTAGTAGTTAAGGCACATATTTCCAGTGGCAGACATCCAAGCACCAATTGAACAAGCAAACTTTCACTTCATCTTATCAGGAGCTTATTACTCAAGGAACTACAGATTTGATATCTTATTTCTTCCCTGTGCTCTGTGCAGAATAATGACGTTAGCCCTTTTTATGCTCAAATTTGATTGGAAAGTTGGCCAGTTGCAGCTTGACCCCTGCTGTGAGACCGTTTTCATTCGTTTTCATTCCGTCCAGCTGCTCTTCCAGTTTCACGTTGTGCTCAAACTGCTCCAAACATTAATAGCCAATAAAAAAAAACAAACAAAAAAAAGAAAAAAAAAGAAAAAGACACCTAATTGGAAGACCAAGCCCTCAATGACTCTTTATCTCAAATGGAACCCCGCTTCGTCGTATCCACGATGACCCCAGTCACTGCCACCCTTGAAGGCTATCAGCTTGTTTGCTCCCTCACCGCCATGTTTGCCTAACTCCACTTTTGTTTGGCAGGAGACCTACACGGAGATAGCGGGCATGCAGCGCTTTGGTGCTTTCTACATGGATTACCTCTACACAATGGAGAACAGCAGCGGCAAAGGTATTGTCCGACTCATTCCTCCTCGCAGGGTTTGTTTGCTCACCTCGCCACCTCTTCTCTCTTTTTCTTCAAACCTGTCATGTTCTCTCTCCCGCTGCCTTGTTCTCTCTTTCTTCCTATCTGTTTTGTACCCCTCCATCTCTCTCTCTCTCTCTCTCTCTCTCTCACTCACTCTCGGGCTCTCTCCCTTTTCTGTCAAACAAGCCCCTCGGAGACCTGAAGAAAGAGCTTGTCTTGTTTGAGTCGCAGCCACCTGGTCCTTGACCCTTCCTGTCCTCACTCTCACCCCAAACTTACCTGGAGGGCAACTGTCAGAAGTGTTTAGTCTGCTGACACATATTTGAGTTTCTTTCTCCCTGCTGCTTGTTGAAACACTGCTTCTCCTCCCCCTCACCCGCCCGCCTCCTCTACCTGTAAGCTCTTGAGAAAGTGAATAGGCCCCTCTCGCCCTAATTAGGTGTCACTCTTCCTGGCAGACGCTTAGAGACGGACAGGACTCCTCATTCCTCCGCCGCAACACTCAGGAATGTTTATTCAAGCCCTGCAAGATCTGAAGTTCCCATTAAGAGATAAAACGTTTTCCTTTCAAATTGAAATGTTATATTTGGCCCACAAATGTCTCGGTGCCGAGCTCTTGATTCAGAACTGGTGAAAAGCCGGTGTCAAACGGGCGACGCCGGGAAAAGGGGACACCTGGCGTTCAGCTTTTATAAAGGAGACGCGCTCTCGGAAAAGTCGCCATTAAAGTGCAAATTCATTAGGAAGCTAAATGGTCCTCCTGTTTGCGTCACGTTCAAAACGTGATGCAGATGTAGTAGAAGGTGATCACGACTTGTGAAGCTGAAATGATCAGCCGTTACGATGATTAATTAACTTGAGCAGAATTTCTTTTTATTTTTTTTGATGATGTTGGGGCCACGGTCGCCTGTTTTAAATAAGATCCGGCTGATCCAATTAAATGACATGAACAGATAATTTCATTCGGACGATTTGCCTCCTCGCTTTTCCCCTTTCGTTTCTGTGTCTCTCTGCCTCCACTTCTCTTCTGACTAGGCTATTGTTTCCTCCCGCTGTCGGCCGCAGATAATAATCTAAATTAAAAAAAAACATTGATATCATCACCCCGAGCTGTCAGAGTCGTGTTTGACAGCGGGATAAGTGTCAGCCCTCTCCTCCTGTGGGACGGCTGTGGTTACCCTTGCCAATTGGAATGCTTCACTTCTGTCAGTGTTCCTCTCCGTCTCGCACACGGGCTTGATCCAGTGTCAACCAAACAAATTAGTCTCTATTGCCACAGGACTAACATAAACTCTGAGTCAACTGAAATACTAACCGACCCGGGTCGCACTCACCATTGACTTCACATTAGAACGAATACTTTTTTTTTTTTTTTTCCCCTTTTCCAAAATCTTGGGAAGTGGAGAGACTTTTTTAAATCGTCTTAAATCCCGCCTAAATTCAGCCTCCTCATCATTTCACTGACCGTTCAAACTGCGGCCATATGGTTGATATTAGGCCTAATCCTTCGCAGCCAGATCTCGGTGAAGAAGGGAAGTGGCACTGCCCGTTGCCCTTTATAAATCTTCGAATTCAGTAGGAATTTCTCCCCATCCGCCAGCCATTTCAGCTGAGAAAAAAATTAATTCGCAGTCCTGACTTCTGAGCTGTAAGAATGTTCAGCGCAGGAATGTAATGGGAATAAAGTAAGTTGTGACCCTTTGTCCGCTCCGCCATTCATCCACCCCCTTCTTTTATTTTTAATTTCTTCCTTTTTTTATTGCCGGGGAGCTGAGACTTTTAAGTGGACCTCTGGAACAGAGAGGCCTGCGATGAATGAAGGGACAGCTGTGTGAGTGGAGTGGACATTTGGAATATCCATCATTTCGGTGGTTTGGGCTGTGTGAGCTGATCCCTGCCGCTGCATCACACCGCCGCATACCACCACACAACATTGTTGTGTTTTCAACCGGCAGATGAAAAAGATCCTATTTTTGCACACAAGATGCTCTCTTACATTTTCCATGACAAAGGGGATATTTGGAGAACATGTCGCCGCGCTGAAACAACGTCAAAAACACAGCTGAAATATGCCAACTGCCTTTCAGTTGTTACATTTGATTGTAGTTAAAAAAATAAATAAATAAATGAATTTAATGAATGAAAGAAATGGCAACAGCTGTATATCTGAAGTATGTGGTTGTGTTTGCAGGCCCTCAGGACTTCTCGGTGGTGAATTTGGAGGAGGTAGCACCTGCCATTCAAGAGACGTCCATCAAGAGGCTGGTGGTTGGACCCCTGGACATCCGGCTGCACAGCAGCGCTGTCCACCGCATCCTCAAAATGGTGACCTGCGCGATGGACCACGAGTACGAGCCCTACTGCAAACCGCAGCGAGGTCAGACATCACGACACCTCCATCTGTTACCTGTTTGAAAGAGCTGTCAATTAGCTCGAAGATAGTTTTTTTTTTTTTTTCTTTTTCTATTCCCGTTCTGCTGCTGATCAGAAACTGCAGTGGTTTGCACTTCACCGTATCCTCATCGCATTGTTATTTCCTTGCGTAAGCCATCTTTCAACACGCAGCTGTACATGAAAGTAGTGACCCCCCGGACCACACGAGGGAGGTTCAGCCAAACACCTTTGTTAGTGATCAGCCCCGCACGGCTATTGATGAGCTCATCCCCGGGATGTTGTGAAAGAATATGGAATGTGTGTCTGTGTGTAATATCTGTAGCAATAACTCCCATTTTTGCGAAACGATAACATCCGCAGGTTTCGGCCGCCTCAGCATCTGTGATAGATAATAGATGATGGGGTAATTACTGGAGAGCTTTTGACTAAAACCGGGTAGGTCATTGTGTTTCTTCCTGTTTCTATATGTGTCTGTGTTCCCCGGCATTCAGGGTCAACGTAGTTTGACCGCCAGGTGGGACGGAAAAATTAGAGAGAGTAGATGAAAGAGGAAACATTTTTCACCCTGGTAACTATTATAGATATTTTCTGTCCTGTCCTCTCCTCTCCTTTCCTTCCCTCTCCTCTCCTTTCCTATCCTTCCCTGCGCTCTCCCCTTCTCTCCTCCCGTAAAACAAACATGTTTAAATCTACAGTCACAAATGGCCCACTGAATTTCCCTTGAAATAAAGAAGAATGATTATCCTCCCCAAGACTAGCTGTAATAAGAGGCTGATTTGGCTGGTGGCTCTGTGTTTTATAACATTCAGAGCATGAGGTTCCAGCTCGCAAATTGCTCACAGCGTGCTCATTTGTGCGAATGCCATATTTACAGTATGCGTTGCTCAAGAACAATAGACGGAACAGAGTAGCAGGACCTTCAGAGCTGGATCTGTTAAGTGGAACGGGAAAATACAGGGAGTGTTTAGACCTTAATTGCTCATGTGCGCAAGTTTGTGTATGTCGCCGCGCACGCGTGTGTTTATCAGATTGTCGTCCTTTCCTCTTCAAATAGAAAGTGTTTGGACTCGGTGTTTTGCAATAAGGGTGTTGACTGTGGGTATTGACATGAGCCCTGCCACATGATTGCAATGAACAAGGCGGCCAGGTGAGCCTGATGTGGGTGGTGGCGGCGGGCCAAATACCACACCGGCACCGGGATCAGGTTCTGGGCCCACCTTGGAGCTGGGTATTCAGCCCAAGAGAACCTTTACTGGAGGGAAACAAGCTCCATGTCTTGCAACCGGAGCCAAGGCCGCTCAGTAACGAGCGCTCAGGTTTTGGTCCACCTCAGGCCCCCCCCCCCTCCGACACGGTTTAGTGGTTCAGTACTCTGGTCACTCCTTTCCTTTGGTGAATGCTGACCTTGCCAGCCTCAATTCCATGTTGACTTGTTCACCTCGTTGTCAGCCATTCCGGATGTTTCTGGTTATTGATTGAATGAGTGGTTTTATGAGAGAGTTCAAAAACAAAGCTACTGGGAATCAGCCACTGTAATGAATATCGCTTGGAATTGCTCGCACTTTAATAGCGCATGTTTATTTTATTTAGTGTATGAGGTGGTGGTTTGTGTTGGACAGGACCTTTTTATTGTTTTAATGCTACAGGCACAGAGGAAAGGCGCCCACTCAAAGAGCTCCTTTCTTTGTAAAACAATTTTCCCTCATTCAAATCCAGATGTCTTTGGCCTTTCCCACTCCCTCGTTATATATCAAATAATAAACTTCTGCATTCTATCTTTAGTGCGTCACTGCAGTATGTGATGGCGAATGTTCCAAAGCAAACCTTTTTGTTTTGTTTTTGTTTTTTTTCTGTCATTGTCTCTTGCAGAACTGGTTGAGGAGAGCCAAGGTCCAGCTACTCCAGGAGAGATAGCAAGCCTCGAGGAATTCATCCCGACCAGGCTCACTTGTCTTACTCTGCTCAAAGTCTCCGTCACCGTTTCTATGGCAGAGTTCAACCTCCTTCACACACTAATGCCTGTCATCATGGGCTGCAAAGTGAGTGCACATCTAATATTATATGTCTATTACAATGATGGTGCCCTTTCTAAAAGCTGTTGTGATAGATAATAAAGATAAAGATAGTAGGATGTTCTGAGGGATAAAGTAGTCAGATCTTTCCATTTACACGCAATGCACAAATGTGCAATTTCGTCAGTTCATCCAACCCGAATATATCCATGTATCACAATCCGAATTTTTATCCACACACACGCATATAGAGGATATATTACTGTATATACACCGACTGGATTTATTTGTATTTCCCATTTATATGAAATAGGATAGGACAGAACATCACCAAATTCAACTTACAGCTTCTCAAATGACCATTAACAAAAAGGTCTCACCTTCTCAGACAGATTCAAAAAACAACCAAACATTATAATCCTCATGTAGGGGGGGCGGGTGGGGGGGGGGGGGTTTATTGCAAGGCTCCTATATTATGCTGCATTAGTTTCTATCTAGGTGTACCTAATAAATACGCGAGTGGGTGTATAGAATGCGCAGCTGAATTGCAGCAGAATGCATAAAATTATCCGATCGCCCAAATCACCTCCAGAGTGTGGTCGCACATTTTTGACCACATTGCCTGTAAATGTAATGCAAACCAGGTTTATTGCTCCTACTGCAAATAGTGTCGTTAAAAAAAAAAAAAAAAGGCTTCCATATGCTTCTTAACATAGTTAGCAAACCAGTTAAGTGGCAGCCTGCTTTAATAGTGACCAATGTGGACTGACAAACGACACACTTTTGATGATTGTTTTGAGTTCGGTAATGAGATTCAGTTTACATATCATCAAAAAAACGACATTCAATTGATATGAATGAATCCTCACTTTTAATCCCCTCTTCTGTCCTACTTTACATTTTCTAATCTCCCAGGCTCCTCCAGGCCCGCTCAACATCCCCGTGTTTCAGCCGGTGCACCCTCTCCCGGCTGTGCAGTTCCGGCTGGAGAGGGTGAACGCGGAACACTCGGTGCCCATGTACGCTCCCGAGCTGGTCAGCACTGTCAGCAGCCTCAGCCAGGCCTCGGACAACCTGCTGCATCACTGCTACGCACACCTCTACCTCAAGGTGAGGAGGACGCCGTTAGACCCCGCGGTGATGAAGACAACCGATGCTCTTCTCCCTGTAGATTCAAAACCGGGATAAAACATGTGGCGAGCGATGCACTGCTGATTCCTGAGTTTCGTAATCATCCTTCTCAGTCATGGTCTGGAGCCATTTCAAGGTTACAAGCCGTATTCCTCACTCATACCTGACTTTTCCACCGTGTTTCACCTAATCCACTTAATAATTTACAACAGCAGTGAGTTATTTAACGTTTGTGTCTCTTAGTCTATCTAAATATGCATCCCATTTTTATGTACTACAGCCTAAAGTCAGCGGGTAACTCCACAAAACCACCCCAATGACCTTGATGACCCCTTTTCACCTGGTCATAAAAATCTCAGTGCCGAGCCGCCTGATGAGCACCAGTCCAGCTCTGGTCTGCCTCACGGCCGTGACTGACCAAATTAATGGGATTCTCAAGGCCTGCAATGGCTGGAAATGTGCTGCTGTGACATTCCCCCCTTTGTGCGGTTTTGATTGGTAGCGTGAGGCGCAACAAATAAATGTTTGGCTCTTCAGTGAACTGGACGCAATCAGCTGTAACTCATTCTTTGTGTAGGTTTCCAGTTCTGAGAAAGCCAGGTATGCAGATATTCCGTATAGGCCTGTGTAACAAGGAAATAATGACGATTGCTAAGCTGATTGCGGAGACAATGGTGGGAATGTTCAGTCAGCAAAATCAGCTGTCAGAATATCTATGCAGACCAACTATTAATACCATGTGTTGACCGCCGACTTAAAGATCCCTCCAGACATATTGGAGGGTTTATAAAAATACACTTCTTGGAAACAAATAAAAACATCTCCTCGTCCTCCATCCCTGAAAATTTTAGAATCTGTAAATATTTTTCATTCCACAAATGATCCGCTGGAGACAAGACCGTTTCCTACTTGGCCGAACAGTCCATTTTTGATGTTTTTGTTCTGGTGGCTTGGAGTTTCCACTGCAAAATTTGCTCCAAACTAGTCGTGATGTCACTAATCATGCTTGTCGCCAGTGCACTTATTCAATTTCCGCGCATCCTCTGCCGTCAAACTGCGCATCCACATCATTCTACGCATTGCAGCGGAAACATCTAACGATAGTAACAATAGGGAAATCACCATTTTGAGCGGAGGGGGTACTTTAACCTTTTCATCTGCAGGTGATTTGATCAATATAAATACTAATCGAGTAAGTCTGGTGTCTGGTAAATTGTTTAGCTGTGTAAAGTGCCATCTTTTTGCAAAGGTGATACACAAATTGTTTTCCTGCTCTCACACACATTTGTAATTCTGTCAATTATTCGTTTTTCATTTAAAAAAAGGTATCCCCTGCATTCCTTTTGTTTTCCCAATAAATAAATAAAGAATGCAGGCATTATTGCCTCCGTTATTGTGTTTGAATGCCCAGATACCCGATGGAGTGCATATAGAACAATATGAGCCTCAGCAAATGTAGCTAATCCGACAGTTAGGAAGCCTGGATAACGTATCTGCTGTAATCTGGGGTGGCCCAGTCTGGCCTGGTGTGGCCTGGAAGTGTTTTTTTTTTTTTTTTTTTTTAAAGGCAGGATGTTTGCTGGATGTCATGCTGGTAGTCCTTATCATAGGGTCACTGCGGGGTTAACAGTCAATCTGGTCAGTGGGCAAGGATCATTCTGAGCAGTCGGCCAATGAGCATCTGCATCAGGTCAGGTACAAATCCTCCTTCTGGATTTTGGCAGCGGGATCATGACAGGGTGGAGGTCATTCTGGCCGCAATTCACTCAATTCAGGAAGTGATTTGAAATGGGTATAAACCCCGGCTTATCTTAATCTGTGTTTTATTGACACTGGCTGTCAGAGCTGAGGTGTCTGTCTTAAGGGGAGCCATTATCTCACTTTTCCAGGGTTGTCGACAAGAACTCGGTTCAGCCTGTTTGCTCAATGCGGAGGCCACATGCGCGAATAGGCTGAGGCATATCTAATTAGATAACTGCATGTCTTTCTGTCTAAATATCTGCACTTATCTGTTAGTGGTCGGTCGGGCTTGTCCAACATTTGCGCGTGCGCTCTGGAGCATCTTCACAGCAAAGCGGTTTGCAGTTGAATCGGTTCTCCGCAGGTGGGACAGCCGTGTCTATCAGCGGATCCACTACCTCCATCACTCAGAACTTCATCCACCGTTTTTCTTATTGACAGCACGCACGGACAGATGTTGTGCTGCATTATGTGTTTTGCAATGCATCAGGAGCGTGGATAACAAGATTGTGATCATGAAAGGTTTCACAAGGCACCACATTGAGGACAGCTGAGCGTTGGGAATGCTGGAATCTTGATAGGTCCGGTGTGTTCATCCATCGTGCTCTAAGTTCCTCGGGTGCATGAGTGTTACTTATTTCCATGCTGTTCAGCAGGGCAGGTCGGCCATGTTTTGTTGTCCTGTTTTGTTTTTTGTGCTCTGTCATCGTTACTGTTCTGTCCAATTTGCAGGATGCGTCTCTGTGCTGCAAAATAGCATAAACTACCCGCAAAGGTTTTGGCATCTTGGACATTTACCAATAAATCCTCATTAAACCAGAATGCTGTGATCACATCATGTCTGCCATGTTATCAATTATGTCTTGGAAAACGAAAAACCAGAGAGGGCCGGGGGGGCCCTTGCAGCCATATTAATCTAAAACACCTAAGAGCGTACGTAAATTTTCGTGACGGTTCAGCGCAGGGATGCACTGCAGCGCGCCTCACGGGCTGTAAACATGGCTCGCTGAAAGCTGTTTGTGCAGTAAACAAAGATGATAAGATTTTGCAGTCTTTCTTCTGTCTCCGTAAGAGCCTGTAAAAGCACACAATTCCGAAGACAGATAAGGTTTAGGGTCGGCTGAGATGAGAGAACAACAGTTCTTCTGTGTTCTTCAGTCCAGAGCTTCTGTGCTTTCCCCCTCAGATTTATTTATACAATACTGACCATCTCTGCCGTTTTCTGCACATACACACACTCGCGCTTGCACACACACGCACACACACACACACACTCCCCACCACTCCCTTGCCATCTCTCTGCCACTCATTCTTATCTTTTTCCAGGTGTTTGGGTTCCAGGCAGGCTTGACATGCCAAGACAGTGCTGGGAGTTTCCTGCCTCTCATCCCTGTCATCCCCTCCTTCAGCACGGCGCTCTATGGGAAGCTGATCCAGATGCCTGCATACTGGTGAGTTTTTCGTGTTAGGGTAGTGTTTTGATTTTTGCCAACCTTCCAAGAAGGTGAGTCTCCGCTAATATACTCCAGACACCAGGAGGGAGGGGGATTTTCACTGTGAATTATGTCATCTGAAAGGTGTTTTTTTTTTTTTTTAATAATTCTGTGACGGATTTGGCTGCCCCAAATTCTCAGTATGACTTTTAGCACCAGACCTAGAAATTATTGGGATTTTTTTTTGTTGGTCATTCAAAATGGTTACGTGTAGTAATCATGAGATCAAAAGTTTCCCCATCTTTTTTTTTTCTTCTTTAAAGCACAGTTGATCAATGTCTCAAAATGTTTTCTGGTAGCACGTCAGAGCCGGCATTAGCGCCGGTTCTGGCTTGCGTCAAGCGCGTTCCTGCTGTGTGTGCGTTCGGTGCTGATTAGCCGTAGCGGCACTGCGCCACTGCGAGAGGGGCCACCGACACAACCCCGAAAACAAGTCTTAAGTAGAAATGCGTGTCCGCACGTCCCCGAGCTCGGGAGTAGTGGACAAGTCTGGTGTGCAAAAGCTCAGTATGCAGAGGACTGTAGCCTTTTTTTTTAAATTTATTTTTTATTGGATCCAGGTGTTGAGTGTTCCAATTTCACTTTGCATCGCTGACAATAATTACCTGTCATTCCTCATCCCATTAGAACTGGTACTGTACCGTGCGTGTATGTCTGATCTAAATGGAAAACTGTATAATGACGGCTGTTTTCAGATTTTTTTAATATACATTTTTTATGCTTTGCTGTCTGTATACAATGAGCATTTGTATGTGTGTGTGTGTGTGTGTGGTGTCAGGCCTGTATATTGTACTTTTTTGCGCCGTTATTGAAGAGGACTCCAGCCTCTTGCGGGCAGAGGGTCTTTAAAGTGATGGATGAGCCATCACCTCAGTGGTCGATGGGGGAAAACAGCAAAACAGTTATTGGATAACAACTGCGGCAATTTCTCCGATGATTATAAAACACACGAGGAGGAAAATCGGACAGCGCCGTCAGCGGAGATGAAAAAAATATACTGCTGCATTCCTGTTCTTGTACCAGACAGAGGAGTACTCACTTGGGATGCCTCCTAAAGGTGAGGGGAGGATAGGTGAGGAAAAGAACGAGAGGACAAGGAGGGGAAGAAGAAAAATGGTCCGAGGCTGGAGGTTGAACAGCTTGAAAAATGGAGGATTTGAAAGTTTAAGGAGAAACATGGAACGAATATACTGCATATGATGAAGAGAGGGGTCGAAGAAAGAGGAGAGAGCTCCAAGGAAGAAAGGAGAATACAAAGAACAGAAAGAAAAAAACCTTAGAGAAGATGCCCTCCGGTTCTTAACTTGTCATCAAATTTTTGTAGCTATCAATATGGAGAGAATAAAAGAGTACATGGGGAAAGAGAAAAGGGATGAGAAACTATGCGAACAAGCAATCCATTGTGCAGATTTTGGATGTTGACAGAATTACAGAAAAAGTGACAGAAGAGAGTGGAAAAGGGAGGAGAAGACGAGAAGCTCAGTGACGAATCGAGAGGAAGAAGCAGGGGATGAAGAGCAAGGGTGGGTTTTTCTTTTTATGGTTGGACATCAGGAAGGAGACAAAGACTTGGGAGGGAGGAGAGGTGGAGGAAAGAGGAAAATGACGAGAGGATAAATGCCGATTTATGGAAGTTTGATTGTGCCTGTTGGGTTTTGGAGAATACGCTGATACCAGTATTTGTTTGTTTGTCTATCTCTTATCTAGCTAGATCGTAGGATTACTCGTAAACAACATGAATGGATTTTTAATTTTTTTGTTGTTTTTTTTTTTTCTTTTTCCCCTGGGTAAGGCTGGGCCCAGGGAATAAGTGATTCAAAGATTCTTCGTTATTGCGAGAGAGGGCCAAGATATGAGGGGAAATTTCGCTGCCTTGGCAGTGGTTCTTGCCCTTCAAGTGCTTCCAGTTGATTTTATTGCACTACTTTTGTCGTGAACTTTGCACTTTCACTGCCATTCATTCGAATGGGCCTGTGTGTCATTTATTTTATTCACGTACAGTCGCTGATGTTCTGTTAGCAAGCAAGGTCGTCATCATTTTGAATATCCACTTTTAAGCTTTGATTCTGGCATCACAGGTGAGTCACTTTTTTGTCAGTTCGCTGGTTTAGCGGGCTTTCAGAGATTTCATTCATCACCAAAATGCTTGAAAACAACACGGTGAATAAAAGCAGTAAAGTTCCAGTTCCAGGACCTTAGCAGTGAGCTGAAACTTACAATGGAGCTGTATAGGTAGGGAAACTGCAGGATCAGGTGGTGACTGTGGCGATTGATCAAAACGAGTGACACCTCTGTCATCGCCCGCTGCCATCTGATACTTGAGACGGAGGTTTTATGCATTAAATCCATCAGTGTACGTTGAGCAATGATTGAGAAAACCCTTGATGCGAAAACACAAAACCTGTGCCCCCCGCTTCACACCTCGCAGTCAAAAGTGCATGTTAAAGCAGGAAAGCCTGTGCGAGAGCGCTGGCTTGGGAATCGATTTTCTCCCATTAGTTTGGATTTAAACATGTCAAAGAGCCGCAGGTGGGTTTGACTTTTCCTGACTTCTTCCCCAGCCGGCCATCGTATCTACTGTACAGTGGTTAGCTTGGTCTCACGGGGGACCACAAGGCCTTCATTCAAAGCGCTGTGAGAGCGTGTCTGTGGACACAACCTGCCTCACTGCACACTCTGCTCTCAATAAGAGACTGCTTGCTGCTTGTTTGATCTCCAACCCCCCCGCCCCCTGTTTCTGCCCTGCTTATATCAAATAGTGAATTCAGATGTCAAACGGATGTTGTTTTTCTTTCTGACAATCACTTGATGCCCCCCCCACCCCCCCCCCCCCCCCCCCCCCCCCAAAACCCCCCTAAT
>CAAKHG010022366.1:0-24008 GCA_901007715.1 Dactylopterus volitans
CCATGTGTTTCTGGGTCACAGGTGTGTGTGTGTGTGTGTGTGTCACGGATGAGCCGTAACATTATGACCACTGCATGTGTACCGTGGGAATATAATGCACCAGCCCTGCAATAGATTCTCCCCTCATGGAGGAGGCGTCCCTAATATTTGAGGTCATCCCGCTCGTGCATCAGACATAAAACATCACCCCTCCATCGTTTCATACGTTTAGACTTTTAGATATTCACTATAGAAGTCATCATTATATGCCTGAGTTGGACTTGAACAACATGGCAGCGTAATGTAACAATGACACCAGAGATGCACAAAAGCCTCCAGATGTTTGAAAACCAACATTATGACCACTGTGTGTTCACCATAGAATGGAATGCAACTTTTCTCCCTTCAGGAGGAGTTTTATGTTGGATTTCTAATTGACATATTTTATTCATTGTTACTGGGACTGTAATTTGTGACGCTGTTGGAAGTGTAACGGGTTATACTGAGGGGGGTGTCCCTAATATTTTGGTCACCCCACTTATCTGCATTAAGGTGACAACGATCTTTCCTTGATCCTGGCCGAGTGTTTTTGAGACAGAACCTGGTCTGACCCTAATCAGACGGGCGTTGACATATTTGAATGACTGTTATTGGGACGAGTGTGTGATGCCGTCGATGTGGACAGGGTTACAACACTGAGAGGCGTCCCTAATATTTTGTCACCCTGGTGAATATGAGGCGGCGCCGCTCCTGCTGCAGGTCTCCCCAGGTTTCTGCCTCCCTCAGGAATCCGCTGGCAGCCGCGGCGGCTTCCTCCCTCCCTCTCTCTCTCTCCCCTCCCTCTCTCTCTCTCTCTCCACGCCCAGCAAGCGCAGCCTCTGTACCTCTGCCAACCGCCGCCGCCTCCTCCGGCTGCACCTCCGGGCAGATTCGGAGCCTTTTGTTGTCCGCTTGCATCCCTTTCCTGGCTTTCCTTTCTCCCAAAACCCCCCCCCTTTTAATCTTTTTTTGCTCAAAACGGGCGGCGTGCAAACGCGACCGACACCGTTATTTGGTCGTTGGTTAAACGTCACTATACAACCAGTTTGTTTTAGTCATTGATGCAACAGAATTATTGTCAAGGAGGGGGACTTGTTGGATAATTGGTCAAAAGCACGGCAACGTATGGGATCACTGAGCCACTTTGTGGTGTCATTGAGGCGCCGTGTCTTGTCTGCGTGACCTCATTTGACTCCCATTAAGACGTCTAAAGATCAACCAAACTCCCAACGCATCATCCCGGTCCCGCTCCACTCTTGCCATCTTGCATCGGCGCGCGTGTGCGGTCACCCGGATCAGCCTCGACAAGCTCGGTTCTGCTCCAGAACGAGCGGGCGAATGATTTTCAGACTGACGAACGGAATCGTTTGCCAGCCAACCAAAAAACTCGGCACAATCGGGGTCGATTTTGCTTTGTTTATTTCAATCTGCAAGCCAAAAACTTTTTACTGAGCCAGATAATTGAAAATGTAACATGGCTATTGGCGCGTCTCCCCTGAAATCACCTCGACCCCAAACTTTTCCCGGGGGAAAAAAAAAGTACCGAGTGGCGGGGTGGGACTTTTCAGATCCCCGGATTTCTTGAGGGGCGGGGCCATGCGCTGAGGGAATGCCGATTGGTGGGACACACTCGCAGCTTCCTGCACTTCCGTTCACCCGCCATGTTTAAGCAGCGTGCGGCCGCATACTTTTTTTTTTTTGTCTCCAAGTTTTGCATTGTTCTAGTACTGATCTTACAGTCGTCGTCCTGATTTTGCGGCAATTTTCCGGAACTTTGCGGTGCGGTGGAAACGCAAAGCCACACAGGTTTCCTAGAATTTGTTTTTTTCACCCCGGAAAATAAATTCTGGGAACAGACGTTCGTAGTGGGAAAAAAGGGGGGCTCGTTATATGCAAATGAAGACAAAAGAGCCGGGCCACTTTTCATCATCTTTATTGGTTTGTGCCGCAGTGCGTTCGGAGGCCTCAGGCAGCCACCAGCAGCTCCCGCAGCTGGAACAACAGAGCTTTTGTTTGTTTTTTTGTTTGTTTGTTTGTTTTTTGTCTTTTTTTGCAGGAATAAAAATATATGAAACAGAACTTCCAGAGATTTTAAAAACCGGAGCGCACAGTCGGCTCGTCCGCTTTTTTTTTTTTTTCCAAAGATCAGTCATAAACTCAAATGCCCGGATTTTTTTTTTTTGTTTGCTTCACATCTGAAAAACGCTTTTTAATAACTTAAAACACAGGAGCTGAACTCAGCAGTCGGCAACGGCGGCCCGTTCAAAAAAAAAAAAAAGACCGGCCGTAGCGGGTTGAGCCGGGTCTAAAGAGCAAATCCCTCGGGGAGCAGAGGCGGCCCGCCGCTGTCGTGACGGCGGCGGCGTGCGACCCAGAGCTGCTGCCGGTTCCCCGTTTTGTCACAATCGATTTCGGTTTTCTTCGCCGAGTAACCGGAATCCAGTCGTCAAAAAGAGGCGGAAGCAGACGCGTTTGGGTCGGATCTGCTCCGCGGCCGCTTTATTAGGTACGCCTCCATTTTTTTAAGCTTCAAGACTCTAAACTTCATTATTAATAATGCAGAGAAACGCCTGGGAGAGCGGGAGGGGACCGTTTTGTAATCACGATTAGTGACGTGAAATTTGACAACCGGATTTCAGCAGCGACTTTCTTCTTTTTTTCTTTTTGTTTTTTTTTTTTAAATCTGCGGGCGAACAAAGCAACCTCAGAAACGTTCGATTCAGTCAAAACCGTTACAACAAACTGGGACTGGAGGGCAAAACGCAAGAGGAGGATGGAGGGATGTTTATATTAGCTTCTTTAAAATTTAAAAAAAAAAAATTGCACTTCCACTAAAAGAACTAATTTCATCTAGACGAGTTAATTGTCTATATCGAAACATTCATACGTGTGATTTTTAGACTCTTTAGGGACAAGTTAGAGAGGTGAAAATATGCGAGGAGGAAGAGAGAAGAGGAAGAGGAGCGGATAGGATAAAAAAAAAAATAACACAAATATATGACGCACATTTTTAGGTTGAAGAATTTAGAATGTGAAAAACAAATATAAGTTGACAAACATTTCCAGAAAACATTCCAAGATAAAAAGGGGAGAAGAAGAGTAGTCGATGCTATTTTTTTTTAAGTAACTTTTCATATTTGTAATTTTTTTTTCAAACCTTTTGTTTTTGTGTAAGACACACGTAATCAATAGAATAGCAGCAGCAGGTGTTTTTATTTTATTTCCTTTTTGATGGTTTTAAGGGTTTTTTTTGTGCATTTTTTTGTGTAATTTTTTTTTTTTTTGGCTCTGTTTTCTGGCTGCAGCGGGTGTCGGGAGCCGACCCCGGGACGGGTCGCGCTGGGTTCCTCCGTTGTTGTTGCCGCCGCCAAAACCATCTCAACCGCGGGAAATCGCCCTGCTCTTGTCTGCATTCGAGCCTCAATATTATTATTATTATTGTTTTTTTTTTTTTACCCACAAGTTTGATCAAACGCAGCGGCGTTCGCGACAAGTTTGCCGACGCTTCCACGGGAGCTGCCTCCAGTTTGGTTTTTCATGCTTTTCTGATTCTGTTGCGTTTTTTGCGAAGTAACTCACCGATATTGCGTTAAAAAAAAAAAAACTGCCTAAACGTTCGCTGCGTGGATCAAACTCACGTCTCCTCTGATTTGAGGCGTTTGACGGGACGCAGCAGGGACGATGTCGCCGTGTTAACGTGGTTTTGGTGGTGGGGGGCGGGCTGGGGGGGCTCTTTTAGGAGGCACTGACTGGCTGCAGAGGCGGGCAGGGGGAGGAGCTGCCTTCCTGCCGGGTCAGCAGGACACTGCAGACGTCCAGGCCTACGCCCTCGCCCGCCGCCGTCACCCCCGCGGCGGCTGCCGCCCCCTCCTGGACGGCAGCGGTGGTGACGTCCTCGTTGTAGAGACGTTTGATGCCGTCGTAGAAGTCGTCCACCTCCATCTCCTCCACCTGAGCACACAGACTCGCATGGTGACTGGTTGTGCCATTAATTATAATTAAAACTTTTTTTTTTGGGAAGGGGAAAGGGGGGGGTCTACGGAGAGAGGCGGTGTTACCTTGCGCTTGGCAGAGGCTTTGCTGCGCAGCGTGACCTTCTGCAGCCGGTGAAGATGGCGGAGATGTTTGGGTGGAGAGAGCAGAGCTGGGATGGAGGACGAGGAGGCGGAGCTCCAGGCCTGCTGGCGGCTGTCGCCCCTGCCGGCAGGTGTCTGCGGGTTAGGGGGGCCGGTGACGAGGCCGTGGTCCATGGAGGACTCGCTCTCCCCTGGAAAGTTACACATGCGTTAATATCGTTTAGATTTTAACAAACCTTCATTCAAATGAGGAGCTACACAAACAAAAAGGTCTGGTTGAAGAAAACACTCGTCCACTTATGGGATCCTCACGATTCTTAAAAGAGCTTCGTCGTTTAGCTGCAGCTGGTGTTTTTTTTTCTTGAGGCTAATGGCTCTAAATCGTCATGGCAACCCAAAGCGGCTTCTTTCAGACATCTGGAACATCTGAAAACTCACTGCAGGCTACCTGCTCAGCATGAAACAACACACCGATGTAAAAGCGCTCATGAAATGTGGGAACTGAGAGCAGACTCCACACAAATGTCAAATGCTGCTCTGTAACTGCTTGAATGACGATGCTGCTCTACTCATAACAGATTAATCGAAATAAAATCGCGATCTCGATTCATACGCAAGCTCATTTTTCCCCCAATGACGGCGATTCTGCCGGCGAAGGCAGCGTCATAGCAGGTGATGCAGAGCGACAGTCGGCAGTTCGAAAGCCAGCGAGAGCCGACAGCGTGAGGGAGGGGAGGAAGTTGCGAGGATGGACACAGAAGAAAAAAAGAGGACGTGGCGATGGGAGCGACACGTAAACCCCCCCAACAACTGCTCTTGTACCGAAGAAAGGTTCACATTCTGCGGTGGGGAGGCTTTTCGGCTTCGAAAGGCGACGACGAAAGTCAAAGTAACGCCATGAAGATGTTTTAAAGGCCAAGAAAACCACAGGAGAAAATCGGCTCCCGCTCGACCACCCAGACCTCAATAATGGGAACCTACAATGCCGTATTACCACGTTTTTACCTGCCGTAAGTTATGGCTCCAATCAGCACTGCGCAAAATGAGGGATTTAGGAAAATGATTAACACCCTAAACGAGTGCTCCACAGGGCCCCCCCGACCCCCGCGGCTATTTATTAAGAGAAGACAAGAGGTCTATTGGTTTTACAGTAAGTGTCAGGCTGTCGCATTTAAGCTGAAAACAGAATTTGCGTGCTTTGCCCTCGTGTTTTGTATCAAGCACATTCATTGTTTCTTTTTATTAAAGGATGTTTTTTTTTTTTTATAATGTTTTCTATCGACAAATGAGCAGGCACAATAAAAGTTCATGTTGGGAAAAAAAAAAACAGAACAGTGATCTCGATTACAAGCCCAAAAAGAATGGTGATTGTCATTTCCTCCAGGAGCGCTGCAGCCCGAGTTCAACATGGGACGTAAATGATGACACATCTGAGTGCTGTTCAAAACTGGTTTTTGCTGCCCCCAAGTGACAGTTGATGCAGGTTTATAATCCAGACACGCATTTCCTCTGCTGATCAAATGCAACACTTTTTAAAATCAGAGGCCGTCATTGATCAAAACATCAAGTAGATGTGGGGAAGGTACAAAATCAACATGGGCGCCAAAATGAAGACACAAAGCCGCAAGGTTTCTTGTTAAAATTCAGTTAGAGTCTCATTTCAAAGTTCAAATTCAAACTTTTTGGGGCAATTGGGGTTAATACAGGCCTGGATCATGGTTTGTTAATGTTATCAGCTTTGATTTTCAACATTTAACACACATATGTAATGAAGACTTTGAATGAACTGTGTGAAAGAGTATAAAAATCTCATTATGTAACTGGAGATTAGGACGAGTGAGACAAAGTTGGTGCCAAATATTTTTAACTACTGGCTCCTGCACGCCAATATTTCAACCCGCACAAGCTAACGCCGCGTGGCTCGCTACAAACACAGTTGCCATTTCAACCGTTTGCACTGAAAAAGCTAGAAAAAAATCTCGACTTTGTTTTCCACCCATCTCTCGCATCCCCACGTATTCCTGAACGCATCTGCACGTCCCCCCATTGTTCACACGTAATGGCCCATTGTTTCGTCGTCGTCTCAATGCTCGCAACTTTTTCCAGGGAAATGAGATAAGTGAGGGGACGGTCAGAGAGCCGCAGCTGCATCGCTTATCTGCATGCCAGTGGCAACAAAAGGACTGGAAAAACTATGAAATGCCAGAAGAAATCATCCGGTGGAGCATCTCACAATTAACTGACAGCAGGTTAGTAACATCATTGGGCATGAAAGGAGCAGAAAACCAATATTCTTCGGGCCCACAGATCGAACCGCATGAAAAACACACACGATTGTGAAGCGGCATCGCTGCGTGAACTCGGAAACGCGGCCAAAACCCATCTGTCAACGCAGCCCACCGCCCCGTAAATTCACTAATGCAAAGGAGAGGCCGTAAACCAGACCACACCACGTAAACCAGGTCCAGAAATGCCGCCACCTCCTCTGGGCCTGAATTCATTTAAGGTGGACTGATGTGAAGGGGGGAAACTGTCCTGTGATCTGACGAGACAAAAAAAAAAAAATCCCTTTTCGGAAATCGCGTCCATTGCCTCCGGCTTAAAGAGGAGAGGGACCACGTGGCTTCGCTATCAGTGCACAGCTCAAAAGCCAGCATGCATGGAGGCATGAGAGCGCATCAGTGTGCATGGCATCATGGGTAACCTGCACGTTTGCGAGGGCATCATCAATGCTGAGCCATATATGCAGGAGCAACGTGTGGTGCCAAACCACATTCTGCTCCTATTACAACAACATGGCTCCGTAGTGAAAGAGTCTGGGTGCTGGACTGACTTTTTTTTATACATTAAACGTGACAAAGACGAACTATCGAGCAGCTGAATCCAACAAAAAGCAGGAATGTAAACATTCCACTTTGAAAGGTATGAGTGGTCTCCTCAGTTTTTTTGAAACATCAAAATCAAACTGGGTATATCATTTCCCACAAGCAAATTTTCTTTTCTAAAATTTCAAATGTCACCTCTCTGCCATTTTCAATTTTAATGCGGCGGTTCAGTGTTTTGCAAGCCGTCACATTGTTTGGTCACCGTCTGATGTGCTGCACACTGGAGCTTTTGATTGGTGCTTTTTCTCAGTAATGTCACACATTTGCACTGCCACGTTTTTCCAAGGATAAAAACATGAGACGCTGCCTTTGCCAAAAAGCAGAAACCCAGCAGGCTGATTCGCGTGCGGGTCTGCGCGCTGCATCAGAAATTAACCGTGATTTCCAGACTACAAGCCTCTACTTTTTTCATACACTTTGAACACTGCGGCTTAAACAACGATGCAGCTAATTTATGTTTTTTTTTTTTTTAACGGGCTAACAAGCTTCATGCCGCCAAAACATTTAGCCTCATCGCATCAGGCCAATGAAATTACCAAACAGGTCTAAGTGGACCAAATAAATGCAATTCTTCAGATCAGTAGTTTGCGCTTCATGAACACACCTTTATCTTGGAAAACACACAAAGAAAATGCACATGACGCAGCTTTCAAGTTAAAGCCGATCGATCCGACTCTGAAGAAGCCACGTAAGTGGTTTTAGAGCGCAGAGGGAAGATGAAGATCAGCTGGAACGGGCTCCAGCCGCCGCGACTCTGATTAGGACAAAGTGGGGATAGAAAATGGGTCGATGGATGGACTTTTCCTGGTAGGCTACTGTGTTTTTTTATTTTTTTCACCAGCCGTGTTAGAGCATTTCCAGTACGTATTTAATTAAAAGTTAAAAATATCTTTCTGTGTAAACCTCTCATGTTACAACGCAGACACTTGCAGCTTATAGACAAGTGCAGCCTATATATAAACAATTTTTTTTTCTTTTTAAAGTTAGACGGTGCGGCTAATATTCAGGTGCGTTCAGTAGTCTGGAGATTACGGTGCGCGTTTTCATGACCATGCATATAAATAAATACAAAAGAAAATATATCAGTCCTGCTTCTGGGGATTTAAATTTTAACCTGAAATGTGTTTCAGGCGATACAAAAAAAAATCCAAGATTCATGAGGATGTAGAGTTCATGGGTGCAATAAAAAAGAAAAAATTGCGTTATGAATCATTTTTTGGACAACATATTCACACTTGCCTGTTAAAGTAGTGAAGAAGAAGCCTTTCGCACGGGGTAAAAATACTGTAAGAATCACTCATTCTTTCATTAAGTAGATTGGTGGCTTTCCCGACTTTCCTGCCTTTTTTACATTAAGCACCATTTGCGAGCTGATTTGGGGATGGAGGCAGTTGAACTGACATACATGAGCATGTGC
Organism: Dactylopterus volitans; assembly: GCA_901007715.1. NCBI lineage: Eukaryota > Metazoa > Chordata > Actinopteri > Syngnathiformes > Dactylopteridae > Dactylopterus > Dactylopterus volitans. Next base: position 8,397 of record CAAKHG010022366.1, read on the forward strand.
AAACGTCGGCAGCAAGCATTTAGTTAGAAAACGCAGGAACGAGTGAGCACACTATTCCAATAGAGGTTTGCTGAGTGTTGAAAGGTTATATCGCAGCGCAGCAGGGGATGTCTACATACCCAGTGTACGGCAGGGGCGCGTGGGGTCCTGGGCTGGAGGCGGCAGGGAGGTTTGGTTCCGAGTGGGTTGGTAGATGTAGACAGTGTTGGGAGGCAGGGAAGCTCTCGGAGTGGACAGGCTACGAGCCACAAGCTCTCGGCTGCGAATCAACTCGGAGCTGTCGATCTACGAGGGACGAGGGAGACGCAAATGTATTTCACGTGACATCACTTCCAAAAGATCAACTTTTAACATGCCAGGAAAAAAAAAACAAAAACAAAAGATATTTATATATCAACGCCACTTAAAAAGCAGACTTCTGTTATCAAGGCATTCTTACATAATCTAATACCTGGAGGCTGCAGTGTTCATGACGCACGACGTTAAGAAAATGCAATGAGCTCTGCTGACATGTTGCTTCATCTACCATAAGCTGGGTTTATATGGAGCCAAATATTCCAATTCCATTTGGTTTAAATGCCCAAATGGAATGAAAATAGTCCATATAAGCACCTCTGTCCAAATGAAGAAGCCCAAAGCAAACAAAATGTCGTTGGGCAGGAGATGGGCGGCATAAACCTTTTGAGGGACCTAAAGAAAAAAGGAATCCTGCCATTCAAACAACCAATCAGGCACCTTCTGCCTGTGTTTCTCTCCGCGCGGCTTCTAAGTCTGTAGAAAACAATTGCAACACACATAATCCAGAGAACGACTGCCCTCGTGGTGACCTCATCTGGAGCCATAAAATCGCTCCATCGGCCCGCACTCCTTCGTGAATGATTGGCCCATCGTCACAAGGTTTTGCCTCCATTCCAGGTGGGAAACTTCCATAAGTAGGACCGTTTCCCAACAGTCTCTGCTGCAGCGCATTCATCTACACATCTTTTGGTTTTGTGAATTGGCAGCACCGTAAAAAAAAAAAACTAAACTAAAAATCGAGCATCATTGAAAAAGGCTCTTCTCCAGCAAGAGAGCATTGTTACTGGGCTGCTGTTTGATTAAAACGGTACTAAAACTGCAATAACTAAGCTGCGCAAAAGACAGAAAAAACATTTTTACTGCTTATCCAACACGCGGTGAAAGCATCCCTCCTGCAATGTCACACTGTCTATTCTGATTTGACGCTTTTGTCACGTAAAAATCTGTCCAGATTAGATCACATCACATGTAAACCCTAAAACCTTCAGCAAAAGTTCTTTTTTTCCATTTTTGCAAGAACACCCTACTTTTTTAGGAGGAGTGGCCACACCAACAGAGGACCGGGATTCAAATTACTGGATGGTGGGTCAGTGCTGCTTTTTTGTGAAAACAGCTGAACTGAACACCCCAAGAACCACCACGTTTTGCATTTAAAATGAAGTAACATTTAAGTACATTTGTAGATGTGTAGCTCCGCTCTAGTGGAGCCAAAGGGGCCAATACCTGTGCCTGTCTTAGCAGTTCGATGGTGAGGGCAAGCCAGTCAGGACAGCAGGTCTCCAGCTCCAGGGTGATGAGGGCCAAGGCCAGGATAGATCCTCTCAGCTACAGCAACACAAGAGGGTCAATCTTGTTCACTGCACACGCATAATTTCAGTATATAAGATGCTGAACTGGAAGTACTGCCTTGCGGTTGTGTGTCTTTTAGACATTTGGGTAAAATTCATTAAATATTAATCATAAGAGTCATCAGTATATGGACACTTGAGTTTGACTTGAACAACATGACGACATAATGTAACACGCAGTCAAGTCGAGCCGCATGGTAAACACTGCATGTCTCCCATAGAATATGATGCAACAACCCTGCAACAAATTTTCACTTCAGAAGGAGTTTTACTGCATGTTAAATGTTTACTGAAAGTTTGAGAGAGGCGTTAATATTTTGTCACCCTAACGCGTAGAAGTGGGATGACCGAAATATCAGTGACACCTCTCGGTGTAACCCAGCATGTTAAGCATGCAGCGGTGTTAATGTTATGGCTGATCTGTGTACTTAGCCCCTGTGAAACATCCAAGTGTGCTTGTGTCTGTGTGTGCGTGTGTGTGTGTGTGTACCTGGATGAGTGTGTGGTCGGCCAGGCAGTGGTAGAGGCGTCGCGTGAGCAGGGCGAGATGCTGAGAGCAGTTCAGACCCATCAAGCCCAAAAACCCAGAACGACGTGACAGCACCACTGCGTGGAACTGCGAGAGGGGTGAGAGGGAGGGCAGAAGATATGTGTTTAATGTGTTGTGATTAATCATATCTTTAACATTTAGTTGGCTGGAAAATAATTCAACCTAATCTAAAAGAAAACTAAGCACATGTAAAAAGTGAAGTTTGGATCTGAATCTCACACAATGACAACTGAGTGCAACTGAACAATTTTATCAAGGCAGTGGAAGAGGTGGACAGACTGCACGACTTCACTACTTGAGTAAAAGTAAAGATTCTCCATGTTAAATATAACTCAAATACAAGTAAGAATAGCTTCGTCAAAACTTTACTTAAGCATTTGCTTATTAATTTACTTAAGTAAAAGTATTAAAAACTATATCTCGGGGAATACAGGAAAGTAGCTTTATTGTCATTATACAATACACTGATGCGATTCTGTTACAGGTTTGTTTATAGCTAAAAAAAATAATAAACGAAGGCAAGAAGCCTCAGAACAGAGACTCAACTGCGTTCATGAACAGATGAATTTTCTTCATAATGGAGTTACGGTAGTTACATCATGCATCGTGGCTGTGGCTCGAAAATTAGCCAGATAAGATAACCCATATCTAAGACAGGCCCACCTTGACTTGCTGATATGAAATGTATAAAAAAAACAAACCGAAAAGTCAACTTAAATCATTACATGCACCCCAACAGCTCCCATATTTTTAAAACCGTTTAAAAATGGCAACTACGATACTACAAGCACAGACGATTGCGTTAAAAATGTTCATCTGCAATTCGGCAAACATTAAGCTAGCTAGCGCTACTGTACACGATGCGACGCGACGTGCCTTTTCAGGTTGACAGAGAAGTTTTTGTGGGCCACGTTATGATTTGTTCGCGGTGAACACAACAGACATTTTGAACTGAAACAAATCGAGTTTTGGTTTCCAAACTTGGGCTCGACATAAGGCCACGGGTGCCCGGGGGGGGAGTTCCACATCCATATCTTTCTCATCCACACCGCCAAAGTTAAGTTTCGTTCTGAGCACGACGTAGTACAGGTACGGCCACGCGGCTAAAATGAACCATACGCGAATCAGCGGTCAGTTTATTTTCTCAGAATCTTGAAAAAAAAAAATCATCAGCTGACACAAGTGCAAAAATAGCGAGTAACGAGAGCATCGATAGAAATGTATTGGGGTAAAAAGTACAATATTTGTCCTTCAGATGTACTGAAGTGAAAGTAAAAGTATCCCTACCAAAATGATACTCAAATAAAGTACAGATACTCGGGAACCTGTACATAAGTACAGTAAATTTACTTTGTTACTGTCCACCACTGATTGCCGGTGAGTACTAGTTATGAATTACAGAAGAACTACATGATGAAAGAGTTCAAATGTAGAGTGGGGATGACTATTTTTACTGTACTGTTCTGGGTTAATTTATCCAGGCAACATTACATCGAGGGGAAAACAATTAGAAGGTGAAGCAAGAAAAGGGGTATTATTCAGCAGAATCATGTAAGTAGGTTGCAATCAAGTGTAATGAGATGAACTGATTAAAAAATCTAAAAAAAAAATAAAAATAAAAAATCCAAAGATAGCCGAGAACTGCATAGTCACCTGATCAGACACATAATTACCTGTTGACAGACCTCAACATGTGGACAATGTACGTTAAGTACTTAACCAATTAGCTATATTTAATACACATCCAGACGTTTTAAATTTTCCTCAAATCATGTTATGCACAGTGAATGTGTGTGTATGGGTGGGTGTGACGTACAATGTGCAGGAAGTCCAGTGCTGTGGAAGTATGCAGATCCCAGTTCAGTTTGTCCAGGATGAGCCTCTCCATCCTGAGGATCTCTGATGGAGAGCAGCCACAGCTGCTGGAGGCAGCCAGTTCTTTCGGAGAGGGCACACACTGGCAGCGACAAACACACACAGGCGTAGTTACACACTTGTTTTGATGCAGCAAACCACAATATTCAGGCTCTCAGTGCATTTTAACGCTTGTAAAACGACCTAACTTTGAATGCGACATACAGCTAATAGCCATAACAAAGTGACCACCTCCCGAATATCGTGTATCGTCTGATATGTTGGGACCTGGACTCCACTAGACCTCTGAAGGTAACATCAAGATATTAGAAATAGATACTTAAAGTCCTGTAAGCTGCAAGGTTGGGCCTTCACTGATCAGACTCATCAGGGAATACTGTTTCATGGGAGGGTGGACATGGTCTGCAACAATGCTTAGGGAAGTGCTACGTGTCAAAGGAACATCCACACGAATGGCAGGACCCAAGGTTTCCCAGCAGAACGTTGCCCAAAGCATCACACTGCCTCCCGCGGGCTTGCCGTCTTGCTTATAGTGCATCCTGATGCCATTTTTGGACCCTGCTCCTGATGTGTGTTTGGTGTGTGTTTGTGCATTGTTTTTTCGTTTGTGTTCACCTCATCCTCCTCACTGGTCTTGGCAGCCAGGAAGAAGCAGGCGATGGCGATGCAGCGCAGGTACTTTGGACGAGCCTGACGGCAAAATTAGGCAACAAAAAATGCTTACAGTCAGTATGACATCAGTGTACTGCAGTCAATCTGACATCAGCTGACTAAACTCTGAGAAGCAAAGCATCGATAGCATCGAAACAACACTGAATGCTAATAACGACCTCTGAATTTCATTTGACAAAGGACGTGTCTCTGTACTTGTCACTGCATTTGACGCCGTTGGCCAACACATCCCGCTGAGACCAACACATTTGAGTGCTATTACGGGAACCGCATTAAGCTGGTTTAACTCTTATTTATCGGATTAATTACAGTTTGTTCAAATTCATAATGAATGCCTCACTCACGCTAAAGTGACTTTAAGTGCCAGCGACAGCAAGTTCCAACAGTGCAGTGACACACTGTTCCATTTACCGAGTGCTTATCTGGGCTGTCAGATTTCTGGTCATAAGCTTGTGTCGCAGTGAGCGACCCTGGGCTGCGATATAACTTGCTGACACAAAAATATCTTATCAGTTTGGGCATGTAACATTAAAACTATTCTCTTCATTTACACAGTTGAAAGCAGAACAGTGTGTTCATAACGCTGATATGAATCCTTTACTCCTAGTATGTGTGATCCACTGTTATGCACAAAAAACCCAGAGAGGAAATATAATTTGAATGAATGCACTTAAAAAGGCGTTTCCATAATATTGTAAATTAGAAAATTATTGTAAATTAGTAGCAAGTAGAAACATCAGTGCAGCAAATCTGTTTCATTTGTAAAAAAAAAAAAAAAGCGGCTTCACTTGGCAGCCGAGCTCGTCGGTTTCATCAGTCAGCGGCAGGTCGGCAGCGGTGCTGACAGCGTTTTCTTACCCTGATGGAAGCGAGGAAACGGTCCAGGATGCTAACAGCTAACACCAGAGTCTCTGGGTACAGCTGCAGCCTGCTGTGGAGCTCCGTCAGCCAGCGCACGGCCTCGTCCCGCTGAGCGAGGGAGATGTCTGTATCCTGCACCAAAACCGCAACACTGTGTCAACAGCCGCGTCTCGCTTTTTGCGTGCATTGACTTGGGAGTGCAAAATATGTCATTGTACTTATTCATCATCCAAGTAATCCCTGCAGAAAATGCAGGCGAGATGCTGAACTGAAATGCTGAATCGTGCCTTTCATACCTAACCGTGTTGCTAACCTGTCACCAGTTAACCTTATTCAACGGTCGGGATTTGGCGGATGGTGAGTTTATCTTTTTGCATTTCACAACTTTTCCAGTCTTCCGTTGTCGTTTGTGCCAACTCGACAGAACATTCACGCGAGCAACTAAGTTGAGGGACATTTGGCTGTCGGTAATTTTTCAACGAGAGCTGGAAATTTACCGCCGTGAGAGATTATTTAGTAGATGTTTATTCGATGCGAAAAAAAAGTAAAGGCAATGTGACAATTTACCAGCATAAGTGACACTGCCTTCCCTCCCATCAGTGGCTACAGTGTCACATCGCTCGGCATTAGCATGAAAATAAAAAAGGCAAATGGTCGTTTTATCTCCTGCCTGTGCGGGGTCGTAACAAATAACACTGATACCAATCGATTGCGATTAAAGTTATTGGAGTCACCAGAGGCCAAGTGTAAACAACAGTCGGGAGTATTTGGAGTCACACGGGGCCAAAGCAATCCCTAATGTGGGGAGGGTCTGTGACATAGCTTGTCTCTCACCTACAATGCTCTCTTTTCATCCCTTCCCAGTGGATCTAACATCATTCACATTTAGTTCCATGTGACTCCAAAAACTCCTTAAAAAAAAATCCCCTTGGATGAAAAATAAACGTATTCAACAATCTAAAACTAAGTCCAGGTGCCCTTGGACTATTATATAATTGACTAAAAAACATAGTAGTGACTAGGAAAACTAGCTGAAAAGATCACGGTGCCACTGAAAATGAGGAAAAAAAACGACACGAGAATTCTTTAAAAATCCGAACTCAGCTGCTTTGATCATTGAAGCCGTTTCTGAAGCAAGACTGTTGAATTTTGCTGGAGGCACACGGTTTGCCAAGAGAGTCAAACAGTACGGCTGTAGGTGTTCACGCAATGTTGAGGTAAAAAACCTCACCTGTGAGGAGGGCTTCTTTGGCACGTAGACCTTCCACATCTTGGCTTCCCTAGAGACTGACTTTTCCAGAAGAAAAGACAGCCTCTGGCCGCCCCAGGGTTCGGTGAACTTCATTCTCTCCTGCCCTGGTTGAGCCTACCTCCCCACTGGATACAGCTACCTGCAACATCAGATTATCACATAACTCAAAAATGACTTATTTAAGGCATGCAAGTTTCATTTTCTGCCATGTGACGGTGCCAGTTGTCATGTGTCATGACAAGACATCACGTGGAAATAGCTGAGGTTTAAGGTTCTCCTGAATTTTAAGGTTTTTTTTTTGTTTTTTTGGTAAAGGACAGTCATCAAAACACAGCAGGCCAAGTTAACAAAATGCTCTCACGCACACAGATTTGATCTTGTGTCTATGACCAAATCCAATAGAAGAGAAAAACATGTAAATTGCATGCTAAATGAATTATTTACATCGCTGTATGTACGATTGTCATGCTGCAACCTACATCGTTTACGCTGGCTTGTGGTATTCCTGCTGTTTTTTTTGTTTTTTTTTTATACTTCTACCCTCAGAGCTACCGCTTTCTTTTTCTGGAACCAACACGGGGGAGGAAGCAAGTTCAGTGTTGCTGAGCAAGACTGTAAACTGGGCCAAAAAGGTCCAGAGAAAGAAAATTGATTTTAAATTAAGATTATCTCATCCATTTATCTATGGAGGCAACCACTTGAAAAAGGCAACCATGTCTGGAATGGACTTATTAACTTATGTATTTCAGCAACAGTGGAAAACCTCTGAAGGATTAAAAACGTGTGGCAGTGTGTGTGTGTGTGTGTGTGTGTGTGTGTGTGTGTGTGTGTGTGTGTGTGTGTGTGCGCGCGCGCGCGCGTGTAGGGAGAAAAGTCTGTTCCCGCAGTCGCATTGTGTGCACTCTGGAGTAAAATTGCAAATCCCTCAGGACATGGTGTGAGTTTGTGGGGAGGATTAGGTGAAGACTGGGGCAAATCTCCATTCTCTAATGAACATAAGCCACTGTTTGGTCCTCAGATGTTATGGAGTATTGTGTGTGTGTGTGTATCTGGGGAGGTGGCCAGTGCACTTGCAAACATGTCACACAGCTTCACATCATGATGGTTTGTGAAAACCTCCCAGTGAATTAATACAGTAAAGATGTGTGGTTGTCGTGTAGGATGTTTTCATGAACAATTATTTCTATTGGCAGTGGAAAAAAAAAACAGGCACCCCCGATAGTGCAAGTAAAGAAAATCTGCTAAAGCTGCCAAAAATTATTGGAGCGCTAGTTGGGAGAGGTGACACGTGAAAGTTGTGGTAAGCCGCTAATAAGCTGGAATACTGAAGCGCAGATAGAGAAGGTACAGAAAAATCAATATGGTTGGAAAAGTCAAAGCAGCCAAAGTGGTGCTAGGAGGAGAGAGGATGGCTAGCGGCAGCGAGGGGGCTAATGTCTGGAGCATCTCTCAGTGTTGGTGTAAACAGGAAGTGGTGGAGAAACGCAGGCAGCAGCCACTTTGGTTGAGCTGAGAGAAGGAAGACGAGCGAGAACAATAAATGTCGCGGATATGGACGCTGCCATGTTTGCACTGTTGATGTAATTCAGAGCCAGAGTCTGTGCGGTGGCGATCGGGAAATGGAGCTCAATCGCAAGTAACTACTTACAAAAAAAACCCCACATTGTTACGATTTAAAACAGACAATAACCGTGTTAGAAAGTGAGCGTTACATGTCCTCTAAACCTTCTCAATTCGTTAACAAGAGGCTGTAAATGCCAGTATTTCACTCGGGGCTGCTGTCATAACTGTCACCACCAATTTTATAGCCTCAAGTAACTAATTGCAACCAAACTTATAAGAAAAATGAACCTTTAAAACATACAAAACAAAAACTACACAAAGCGACAAATTATATTCACGGTATTTCAGTGTAGACATTTTAGCTTGGCTCAATTCCCATCCACTTACATGGGGGAGGCAGGGTTTACCCCCGATACCGCAGCCAGCCGCCAGGGGGCGATGAAGCTCTTTAGGCTCCACTTTTAAAGTAGCTGTCGTGCTGTGTCACGTATGTTAGCGTGGATTTTTATTCATTCCAACTCATGCTGGTCCAAATGGCTTAGGTAGTTTTTTGTAGGAAAAAAAGAGACCAAACAATCCCAGTTGCCTTCTATTCAAACTCTGAGCACCGCCACGAATGACAACTGACGTCCAAATCTCACGGGAGTCCACTCGTCATTAGAAATAAAGAGGTTGAGGACTTCCCGTGAGCGACTTCCATATGCACGAACATGACAACTTGGCCGTAACATTCGTCCATTGCGACTTGTGAACCCGCGGCGGCGTACGTGCGTCAGCTAACTAAAACCGCCGTCTAGGGGGTTGACAAAGCGAAATGTAGCTTCTTGTTTTTGTTGGAAACCACCACGAAGGACGTCCAGTTCATTGGAAACCACCGCGCTACGCAACAGGTGCACTTCCAGACGCTTCCTTTCATTTTTCCTTTCAATTACCAGCCCCGACGGCGACTATTTCCTGGAGTGGAGCTAACTTGACAGGCTAGCATCCCATACGACGCAGCTAACAACTCGCTAGCTACCCTGACGTCGCCGGAATGTGTTAACACCCCAACGAAACATTCACTGAAAATACTCAATACATGCTTCACTTCGGTGAGCTTTCTATGCCGGCGTCACACTGAGGACGTTGGAGTGTGCTCATAGTGGCGACTGCGCTCACCGAAGTCGGGACATTTAAATGGCCGCCTCGTATCCAGCAGATAGACGGAGCCCCGAGCCTTACCTCCCCTGTGAAGCGGAGAAAACCACAGATGGATTTCATCCGGTCCACTCAGTTACAGGATCAATAAAGGGGTGAAATCGGGGACCCGTTTTTTTCGTTTAGTCGTCCATCTTGGCTTCCATGGTGGTTGGAGGTTGGGAAAAAAGGGACTGTTCCAAAAATATAAAAAAAAAATAAAGGGACGGACAATAGACAGATATGTCTACTTCCGAGGAACGGACTGGGGGGAAGAGAGAGAGAGAGAGAGGGACGCAAGCTCCGCCCACCTCCAGGCAGAAGGGGGGCAAGAGTGCAAAACAACCGAACATACCCTCCGTGGAATATTCTCCGTGTGAACACACTCCAGGACTCATTGTTTTTAACTATAATAACTATATGTAGGCATTTCGATTTTTTTTAAAAACATAGCATTTACTTTCATATATATATATATAATTTATTGATCGCCACATTCGGGAACTTATGTTACAGCAGCCTGGGGGGGTGAAAAACATATAACCACAACTGCATAATTGCAGGTGGACAGAGCCAGAAGTGGAAAAAATATGACATGTATACATACAGTACACATCAGCGGCAGCCTTAAATGACAAATAATAGAAATAATGATTTAAAAAAAAAGTAGTGTACGCATGAAAAAAAAAACCTGTGATGTGCGTGCCGTTTGCAATCAGGTTTAAGCGCAAAAAGAGCTCAGCGCGGCCGTGTATAATGAGCGCCTCGGGAGAATAAAGCGAGTAAGAGCAACTTAAGTGCATAAACGCATGCTATTATCATGCTCCCATCATGTATTATGGGTTGCTGTAAACACGCTGCGGCCGGGAGGGCGTCGTCGTCTCACCTGAGCATTTAAGCATTAATTTGACAGCGCAGGCACGGGCCAAGACCTTAATTGGGAAAGTCTTTTTTTCACATTCCGCGTTTGTCCCATTTACCATGTGATTCGGTAGAGACAATGAAAGGCTGCCAAAGGGCACTACGTAATGCCAACGTTGCGTCAGGCCAACGCCAAGCAGTGCACCAATCAAATCGCCCCATTTTGGGCGGACTATTTGAACGTACGAAAGGGACGCTCTCTGATTGGCTAACATCTGCGTCATTCGGAGGACGTTCCTCGCGACGGACTCGCCGTATTTTTGATCCCCGCGGCATCGCCGCGGCAATGACGCCATTTCGATCCCGTTTACAAACGTGGAAGACGCCGACGATTGCAACGGGATTAAAATTCGACACAAGTGCGAGCCGTGCGTCTTTCTTTAAACCGCTGAGATGAAACGGAGGCGACGGCTATTGTTGAACTCGGGCCAGTGATTGGCTGCTGTTGCGTGACGTCAGACGGTGGGCGTGTGCGTTACCAACATCAACAAAAGAGAGAAAAGAGAGAAAGGAGTAAGACCGGAGCGGAGCGACAGCTTCTTACAACAGATATGTGGATTTAACTCGCTCTAGCAGGTATAGTTAACATTTACTATGTAAATACTTACTTATTACACATTCTAAACCGCTCACCTTAGTAAAAGCGCCGCTCATGCTCATACAAATTCAAAAAAGAAAGACGAGAGAGGAAAAATAGGAGTGAAGCACGGAACGTTAGTTCATTCACCTAAGACTGGTTCTAATTTATCCAATACTGGTTCTAATTTACCTACTACTGGTTCTAATTTACCTAATACTGGTGCTTTATTAATGGACGAAAATGAATGATGTTTCCTTTTCAAAAAAAAATCCCCATAGCAAAATTTCGACAGAACACTATTGTTGGAAAATCTCGCATAGGTATATTTTGTAGTTTACCGCGTACAAAACATGTATCTAATGACTCCCTTACATGGTTTTGAGAGAAACAGATGTAACTAAGGCTTTTTTTTTTACACCAGTTCGCGTCGCTTTCCTTCAGTGTAGGTGTTTCCCTGGGCTGTTGTTGTTAGGATTTCTGGGTCCGACGGCTGTCAAAAGCAAGTTTTAACCACGGTCATAGTCTTAGATGAAAATATCACGAGCACGTTTTGCTTTTTTTCCCGTTAACATATAACGACATGTTTAAAAAAAACAGTTTTGTGTGTTTATAAGCGTGTAGGACGGCATTCTGTGATAGATTCTGAAAGGCTTGAGGAACTGGGAAAATGGCCCCTCCCCCCTCTCTACATAGCAAGGATTTAAAACGCTAAGCTAGCCGCCGTTTGGCGTTAGCTTCCCCGATTATTGCTCGATAAAAAAGCTATCTCAAACGCCAGGGATGTTTTATGGAGTGCTTCATTCGTTACTTAACGACAAGGGCCCCCGGAAAAAGTGGTTGTTTTTCTCGGTCGGGGGGGGGGGGGGGGCGGCGAAGGCGTCTGCCACAGGAAATCTGACACCGGAGTCCAGCTGAGGGAAGTGGGCGGGGCTAAGAGCCCTGACCCCTGTCAGAAATGTAGGCCGGTAATAGAATACAACAAGATACCCCTCATCTAAAAGATTAAAAAAGAAAAAAAAAGAAAGAAAATAAAAGCAAAAGGTCAATAATGAAATCGAAACCGCCCTGTTTTTGGCGTTCCCCACGTTTATTATTGCACACAAAGGCGCTAATAAGCGGTTTAAGCGAAGGAATGTTATGACTCCTTTGAGCTGACAATGACTTTTACCATATAATTTTATGGATTATTACTTTTACAATTTCATTAAACGGACCCAAGGAAATGCTCAGCGTAGAGGCGAAAAAGAGAGAGAGAGACGAGGGCTTTTCCATGGGGTTTTATGGGGTTACAGTACAGGCCTGTCTGTTGATCTAAATAAATATTGTTAATGAAATTTGAGGAAATTGGCATTATAAAGAGAGATAAGGTGACGCAAAAGCACCCGGCCCCTGTCATGAGCAGTCTGCTCCGTTCACTGGAACACAAATGGACGGGAAATGTGTGCTTTATATTGGCGATCGAACTTTTTGACGCGCGGGGGCGACTTTGTTTTTTGACGCAAACCTTCCTGTTTTGCAGCGAAGAGACTGGTACAAACGAGGTCGCTCCAGCGGGGGACAGCCGAGACATGGACGCCTTCAAGCTGATGAAGGAGCTCAGGGTGAATTATGAGCAGGAGGTTTATTATCTCCCCAAGGAGGCCGGACTGAGCCTCATTGAATCCACAAGGACGGTGAGTATGTGAGGGACTCTGCAACAAACGAATGAAGGTTAGATTTTTTTTTTTTAGCGGTTGATAGATTATCTTCTCAGATGACCTCTTGCCCACAGCTGCTGCGACCGCTGCTGACGCGTTACAAATTCTGAGGGATCCGATTAATTGAAAAGTCCGTAGTGAAAAACTGATAGCCAAGGCCTTTCCCTGGTCCGAGCTGGTTCTCGGGTGTCTTCTTGTTCTCCTCGATGCGTCTCGGCCAGTTTTCCATGCACGTCGCGGGGGCTAAAGCGGGCTGGTCCCTGTTTTACAGGACACCAGTCGGATTTCAGCCAAGTGCAGAGATGCCAAAGTGGAGGACCTCTGGAGCCTGACCAGCTTCTTTGGATACACCACGCAGACCTTCGTCCTGGCTGTCAACCTGCTGGACAGATTCCTGGCCATGATGAGGGTATGGGACGCTCACACATTAGCGATTGTTTTCATGCCGCTGCGCCGGCCAAGGCCGAGGGCAGTGTGTGTTTGGGTTGCCCGTGTGTACGCGCGCGCACACGTCCCTCTCTTGTGAGAGTGGTATCTCAGGGAAGCCCGGAGGGGGGAGGTCTTTAAATCTGGCACAAACGTCAACACGGGCAAATGTCAAGGAACCACATCTTCACAAAAAAAAGATGTTTTTGGCTATAACTCTCTGTATCATCTGCTGATTTCACACAAAAAAAATTGCTGAGTTTTTTGGGAAATGTGATCTGTGTCGTTCTTGCCAATGCTGAGGTATTTGAGATGTTTATTTTGGCTTAAATGATGCACTGATTATGACATTTTCAGGAAAATGTTTAATAGGATGAAACAATGACTTTTTTTTTTTTTACTCTTAGAACATTAAATACAAGTCACCGCGGGCCTTAACTCTGATTCCAATCTCACGTTTTTTTTTTGTTTGTTTTTTTCAAACTCCCACTCCCTCAGGTTCAGCCGAAGCACCTGTCCTGCGTCAGCCTCAGCTGCCTCCACATGGCCGCCAGGGTGACGGAGGAGGAGTGCAACCTCGCGCCCACCGACGAGCTCATCCGCATCGGACAGTGCCGGTTCACCGTGTCCGACCTCAGCCGCATGGAGAAGATCATCACGGAGAAGCTCAACTTCGTGTCCAAAGCCGTCACCGCCTTAACCTTCCTGCACCTGTACCACCAGCTCACGCTATCGCACTCCACAGACAGGTGGGGCCAGGCGCTGGCTTAATATCCTGCAAGCTTCACATTCCTGCTTTTTTTTTTCCCACGTCAGTTTCCAACACTTCCTTTTGACAATATTTAGTCCATATATTTCCGTCAGCATTGGCCTTCCACCACATTTTTTTTTTCTGTGCGTGACAAGTTTGCAGCCCGTTGAGACAGATCCTGGGTGTGTTTCACATCTCCGAATGTTAAGATAAATTAGCAGTCGAGCTGTGAGAACTCCGAGGTCTTCCCATGATTTGGGCGCACGTTTGGGTGATAAAGCTCCACTCGGTGCCGGGCAGCAGCCGACTATCGGCATGCGTTGATAAGACTTTCTGCTGGCCACCTGATGGCAGAAGGTCATCTCGAACCTTCAACGCGTGCTTGCAATCACTCTAATCGTGCCCGTGGCGCACCGGTTTATTAAAACTGTCAGCTAAATTCTGCCGCGTCGGAGAAAAGACTGAGCGCTGTCTGGATGAGTTGTGCGATTCATGACGGGTGTGTGTGTGTGTGTGAACAGGAAGGAGACCCTGAACCTGGAGAGGCTGGAGGCGCAGCTCAAAGCCTGCCTGTGCCGGATCTCCTTCTCTAAAGCCAAGGTAAGAAGTCACCGCAGGGGTCAAAGGTTGGATTTGATTACGGCAGCTCTGCTCAAAAGAAAAAAAAATGTTATTTCACTGTTACAAATGCTTTAGAAATGGCAGGACCCTAACGTCTCCATTTTGTTTGTCTGTGTTCCTGCAATTTCCTGTTCCACCTCCGCGTCCGTCCCTCCGTCCAGCCGTCCGTCCTTGCTCTGTCTCTGCTGAGGCAGGAGATCCAAGCTGTTCGCTCTGAGGACATGTTGGAAATAGCCTTTCACATCCAGAGGCACCTGAAGGTAAGCGTCACGCCGCGTGACTCGCGCACACAACCGCTGCTATTAGCTTACCGTTTCCTCCATCGGCGGACAAACTGAACGGGGAAAACAACTTAATTATACGGCCTGCGGCCTTAGTGCCCGATGCTAAGATTCCAGTTTATGACAGAGCGGAGGGGAAGTGAACGCACCGCTCGCCGAATGCGCTGCGGTCGATGCTTCCAGTCTGCTATGTGCTCATCCAGACCCGGCGCATTTGAGATCCCGGCCGCCGTGACCCGTCCCGATAGCGTTCCGTTTTGGAAAACATTTTACATCTCACGGATTTCATATCACGCAAAGCCTTTTTTAAAACCTGCTCTTCGTCAACCCTCATACGACCATGAAACCGGTTTCTGTTTACAGTAGGGTAGGTTTTTTTGTTTTGTTTGGAAGGCTATGTGTGTGTTGCACAGGCCGGCGAGCAGACGGCGGCGGGCAAAATAGGTTAACTGTGTCGCCGCTTGGTGTCAGATTGCAGATGCCGAGCTGCTGCTGTGGGGCGAGCGTGTGGCCCAGTGTCTGCTGGCGTACGCGTCCCCCGAATGCAGCAAACCCAACCATCGCAAGCTGCAGTGGGTGGTGTCGCGGCGGACCGCCCAGAACCTGCACAGCAGCTACCGCAGCGTCCCCGAGCTGCCCACCATCCCCGAGTGCTGCTGGGACGAGAGCGAGAGGTGAGAGGTCTCACACACACACACGCACAAACGCACAAACGCACCTGAGCTAGTCACTAACAGCTT
>CAAKHG010022368.1:0-15700 GCA_901007715.1 Dactylopterus volitans
TGCAAATATGTGGATACGAGAATGAAATATAAGAACTCTGTGTCACATGGTTTTCACGTAAAACACCTTAATAAAAAACGTGAAACGCATCAAACACAAATGAGGCAAAAATACACTAAATTGAAATAAATTTAAACGAAATAAGGTTTATTTACACCGAATTCTTAACTGGTTATAGTTATATAGTTACAGCTGAAATACGTCAGGCTTATGTTTTCCCTTTACGTTTGACTGACTGAGGAAGCCTCTGTAAGGCCATCGACTGCCTGAGGGAACGCTGAAACGCCACCGCTGTGACCTTCCAGGGAAAAACAAGTGAGGACCCAAGATGCAGGGATGAAAAAGTGATGTCACAATGTGGTTGGACCATGTAGTTTCTGTGCATGTGAAGAAATTTCTTTTTTTAGCTTTTCTTTGTCAAAATATTTTAACTCAAGCGTGAGATGTTTGATTTCTAATCTGCATATTGTACTCTAATGTATAGATTGCCTAGTTTAAACAGGGGAGCTTGTACGTTGTGCACCGTCTATGGTTGTTATGACTGTCTTTGTATGTCTGACTAATTCACCAGTGAAAATTCAAATAAAAATTTTGTGGGAAATGAAGCAACGTTATCACTAGAACAATACAAGCAGCATGCAGCTTCCATCTAACCTGCAATGCTGTGTCTCTAATATGCAACGATCCTACTGCGAAAACCAGTCTTGCTGGGTTTAAATACTTGAATGCTGATTAGGTAGGAAAATAAGCAACTGTCTTCTAAAGATTAATGCTCCCTGCGATCACTGAAGGTCACATGAGTTGGCTGGATGACAATGACGTGCGCCTGCTCGCATCACCGATGGCTGGCTCGCCTCCACCGCCAGGGACAAATAAAGAAAACACTCGCAAGCAGCCGCAGAGGCACCGCTGCCACTCGATGGTCGCCGTCTTTCCCAGCTTTCCTGCTAGTTCAAAAATGACACAAGATCTCAAATTAGCGTTCTTCTGTACAGTGCGGGGTTCATTTTATACATTTTGGTCACATTTCGAATACAACAAAGCAGCATGGGCTAGAGTTTGTGGCTACCCCGTGACAGGCAAGTGGTAGAGAGACTAAGCTTTCCTCTGCCAGATGAGCTAGCAGCGCATGCTAGTGCGACACGTGGCTTTCGACCTCCTTGCTAGCACGCTCGCGTCGTAGCCAATGGTCTTGAGCTTGAGTCCAGGTACCCGACTACCACTGCCTATGCACAGTACAGGCGACACCAGCGCGTCCCTCAAAGATCTGCCCATCGCTCTGATGCTGCTCCACCCTTTTGCCCATATATGGTCACAAACAATGGCAACAGACAATATGACAGACCGAATGCATCAAGTCCACCAAACCAATCACGCCACCTTCTCGTGTGCACTCCAGTGCAGCATGTAGCAGTTTAAAGAGAAGAGCTTATGTGTTTGTGGAGTGTTTAAAACAATATCTTTGGCGTTTCCTGAATTCCCTGGTGAACTCTGATGATGCCCACGCCTTCTACTAAATACACCTAGTTTCCATCTCCGTGTGATTTTGATTAACACTCATAAAAATGAATTATTCCAGGTTGTTTCCAGCCGCAGAAAGATAAAGGCTTGATAAAAAAAAATATATTATTGAAGGTGGTGAAGTTCAGCCTCACCACCTGCTAGATTAAGCATAATGTACTATATTTCATTATTATTCAACTTTTATTCAACCAGGTAAGTCCCACAGAGATTACAAAGGACCCTTGCCAAGATAACCACAATACAGTCTCCACAGTACCGGTTTCTTCACAATGGAGTCAATGCTGCTTGAGGTTTCTCTTTTCAATAGAAATACTAAGCCCCATTCACTAATTATTTCCTGTCAGTTCTGCTCTTATTGATGGAACTTGTGCTGTGGAAAGACAAAGCTTCCAAGATTCCAAACAACAGATTTACAGTACAAGGAGGATTATTGAGTTTGCAATAAAACAGAAACTGCAGAAACTAATTAAATGTGAATCAGAGGCTTCTCAATAAAATATGATACAAAAGGGATAACAATAATATACACCAGTTTCCAAAAATGTTGGGATGCTGTGTAAATGCAAATAGACAAATAGAACGTGCAGACTAATTTGTAAAATAATGAAGACCCATTTTTATTCGAAAATAGCACAAATACCACATTGCTATATTCAGTTAAATATGGGATTTTAATGTTTTGCACATACTATTGTTTTCAATTCAAAGTAACACACCAGTGACACTACACACTTGTCATACTGTGAAATACAATGCATGCGGGTCTGCTTTATCTTGACATCATTCCACGCTTTTCCCATGTGCGCAAATAAGACATACTACATGCTCTCTACAACTCTGCCTCTGATGCACACTGACACTCACACACTAGTACTACCGCTACTGCTACTACAACTAGTACTACTACTGCAACCTTCAACTACTGCCGCTGCTATTCCTACTACTACTAATCCTACCTCTGCTACTAATACTAGTAGTACTATTAGTAGTACTACTTTTGGCCCTTGACTTGGTATTCCTGATATCATTTGGCCCTTGGGGAAAACAAATTGGGAGACTATGGTAATATACATCGTGGAAGTACATGAATAATAATACATCCATACACAATAACACATACTTAATTAATCCCGTAGGGAATTGTATGTTGTTCTCAATGTTTGACCCATTCCCTCGCGGAGCGGTGAGCAGCAGCCATGTTGGGGGGGATCATTGGTCATCTAACCTCCCATTCTAACCCTTAGGTGCTGAGTGCCAAGCAGGGAGACAATGGTACCCTCCAGTATGATTCAATCGGGGTGGAATCAAACCCCAATTTCCCAGGCAGACACTCGACCACTAGGCCACTGAGCTGGTAGAGTTTATGAATTCATAAAATATTACCAGCCATCCTACATAGAAACGTGGCCTTCACACAATTTGCATTAAATTTCTAATAATGGACGGAATTTAGAGGAGGGAAATGAGAGGACGTCCAAGCCCATTAACAGTGGAAATACAGCAGCAGATCAGGAGGCTCCTGTGAGATGACTGAATGTGCAGAGAGAAGCTCATCTGGGAAACAAAGAGGCCAGTGGCAATTTTAACAACTGCAGTATGAATGCTGGAGTCTTCCCACTCCATGCATACGTTGGCTCATTAGCATGTTTGCAAGGTTTCTGGGCCGTGTGGTCAGGTGGCAAGTCAGACACCACTTTCCCCTAAAAATAACATCCAGCTCATAATTATGCAAGATGATGCACTCAGTATCTCAAAGTTTAGTGGGGAGGCATCTTAGGGTCGAGTGAAACTAGACTTGTAACTTCCTGGTTTTAAATCAGTGATTTTGTGAGAGCTTTGCACTCAGCTTTCCTTAACCCTTTGGGGTCTTGAGTCTTTTTTTCCGTACACTTGAGCCTCATGATATCATAAGGATTTATGGCTCAAGAAGAAGAAAAAAAAAAAGACCGAGTTCATAACATTTTATTCATTTCATCCCTGTGGTGCATAAATGTTACAGAAATATTGAGTATCAAGCGAGTCATCGATGACTGGAAAGACCCAGGAGGGTTGAAGTTCCTTTTGCTTGAATGTTTGATATTCACTGTGCAGGCTGATGTATGAGCAGTCTGATATCAGACGGCAGATCTCACGCTGGTGTACTGCGGGTTTCGCCGTGCACAGCTTGAAGCTGAGTGAAGGGTGAGCCGCTAAGAGAAGAACGCGTGGCATCATAATGCATCTGGAGCCAATCATAGCTGAGGATGTAACTTACAACAAGTATAAAACCCCAGGCAGAACCGTGCAATATATGGGAGGTGCTGGGCAGAAACTGTGATGGGCAAAGCAAACTGTTGTCTGCACACTCGTAGTGAACGCTCCCACTGAATTATCAGCGTGAGCACGGCAGGGCCGGACTGACTTAGACAGAGTAAGAAGGTCAGTTGGGCAATTTAAAAGACGCATAAACTCACAGTGCTAAATGGTGTTGATTTGGTAGGTGTTACAGATCGCTTTCTAACAGGGGTATTAGCCAGATCGTATATGTTGGCGCTGACCATGCGGTTGGACCTTTTTTCACAGCTTAATGTGTACATCAGGTTTATCACGAGTTCACATTAAAAAGATCCAAAACCAATCCAAAAAATCAACGTGCAAGATATTCAATTACACTAGCTGCTAACTGCAAGTTAGCAGGAGCTAGGCTGGATTACAAGCATCAACCCAAGTATAGACAGCACCCTTGGAAGCGCCCTCTGCTGGAATTCAGAATAGGAGCAGTACAGACTCACTGTAAAAAATCAGCTTTGAGATTCATTAAAATATCACTTGCTTCTATTGATTTTTGAAGAGTCTTTTGTTTTCTTTGAAGGGTTAAAGTTAGTGCTGCAGGTGTCCGTGATTCAATGAGCCGTCTTAACATTTCATTGACTCCTCTATCAAACGGTCTGGAACGAATAAACTAGGTGATGCAACGCGTAATTCGGTAAGAAGTTTGCGTAGTGACCCACGCGCAGGCCCGCAACCCGCCGAGTAAACAGTAGAAGAAGAGGATACGCACGAAACATTCGGGAGAGTGCTCTTGATTTGTCAGTGTATTGCTTTACACCCTAAAAAAAGAATAAAATATGGAAAAGAATCTTGTGCTCATACTTTTAAATTGTTTAAATGAATTTTTTGATGCCGGACATCAAAAAAGTCCTTAGCAATTAGTTTCAATTGTTGTAACTGTTCTTACTTTTATGATAGCATTTGCGTGTTTTATGTTATCAAGAGTTGAAGACAAAGAAACACGGTGATACTCGTGCCGTTTTTGACCGCTGACTTACACATTCATTCCACATAAGCGCTCCCATCAACCACTTACCACATAATCTTTAGTTCTACACCTCCAAGAAATGAAAGTTTTATGCACATTGGAGGAACTGTTTTTAATTTTTTTTTTTTTTGTCTCACACTTTTCTGTCGCGACACTTCAAAAATGCAAATTAAATGCTTTGATGGCAACTTGACGACTGACTAAAGCAAGTCTAAAGATGAATGTGCCACTGATGTCCTCAGACTTCATCCGCAACTGTTTTGCATTGCAGCACTGCAACAGATGGAGGGAATATAAACTGCAGACAACAATTGGAACCGTAAGTGATGTTTGTTTTTCCTCCAGTGAGACGTGCTGGTGCTGTATAGAGATTAAGAAATGGGCTCCAGTCAGGATAGAAAGCAAGATGAATGTCTCCAAATACCAAGATATATTTGGGGAAATTGAACTGCCCTAAAGAAAAAGCACAATGGTATTCCATCGTTCAACTTCAGGGCAAACAAAAAGCAACTAAGCTGAGAGTAAAAGAGGATCTTTATCTTATACTTTTTCCATTTGTGTACGCTCCGAGGACGAAGAGTGAGACGAGAGTGCACAGTGGAGCCTCTTTTCTTCTTTCTGAAGTCTCAAGTGATGCGTCGAGTGTTCACACATCATAAGCTTTCATGCCGCGTTTCTATTACAATGTCCGAAATGTGCCGTCTCTCATCTTTACCTCTCTGTCTGCGCCTGCGGCATATCCCGATGAAAAATCAAGTTTGACTTAATGGGTTTTTCATTTTGGCCGTCAAGGCAATAAAAAACTGGAAAATTAGAAAGAGCCTGTGGACTTGTGATATCCGTGGCACATCCGCACAGAAGCCGGCCAGATGGTTTTCCAAATTACTGAGGACAGTAATTATTCCAAACCATTGTCAACAGCGCTGTTCTGATGAATGCCGTTCCTGTTTCCCGATGTGCTGCAGAGACTTTCTTTGGAGGTCTTTGCAAAGACTGAGCACACAAACATTGCTATGAATATCAGTAAATTCAAAGTTCCACGTTTTCAGGACAGTTTGAATAGTTTACAGCAAAATTTATTATGACTTATTAGGAATAGTATGTTCTGAAAGAAAACTGCCCAGCTGTGAATGCTTATAAAACATGCATCCAGATGCATTGTTTTTTTTGTTTTTTTTTGTAGGAAGTTGAGATTTTGGGTGCTTGATGCAATAAACGGAGTCTAAATTTCCAATATTTGAATTTCAATGTTATGTCAGGGACCGTTTAGCTCCTTGTTTTATTTGTCACTCGGGTGTAGTCTGAGGTGACATTCAGAAAAACTACTGCCAATCCAAACGTATCAAGTGGCAAGAAATTCTTACGAGACTTCAAACCTGCTGATGACCGATCGAATGAAAAGACGCGAACCTGTAACTTGAGGTCAGCAAGAGTTCAGTTGAGGCCTTTAGTCCAAACTGAATGTAGACAGCACCCTTTGTTGGAATCTAGTTAAAGCTTTAAGATCCATTATCATATCGTTGATTTGAATTGATTTTTGGGAGGTCAGTTTTTTTGGGCCTCGCGCCGTGTTTTGCCCTTGTGCGTTCGGCTCATACTGGGTTACAATGACTGCTGTTATGTGATTGGTGTTCTCATGTAATGTTACACCAAACCCGCCGCTCCCACTGTTTAGCATCTTTCAGCTTTCTGTTTTGGTGAGCGACCGTATGAAGTCGCCCAAACGGATGAACTGCCAAGTTGCTCCTGTTTCTCCGCGGCTGCCAGTGTGCCACCATGGGTAAAAATATGAACACGTTTGCTTGTTGCATCCAACTATATTTATAAACGCATCAAAACCTTCCCCCTCCAAACACACTGAGATCCCAAAACTACTTTTAAAAATGCAGTCGAAACCTTCGGATGTAACACAATCATTGATACCTCACTTATGACAGTCTTTTTAGTCTGTTTACACACAAGCCTTGTTTTTTTTCCACACCACTTTACCCCTTGCCTGTATTAATTTGATAAATATACAGCTAAAAAAAACAACAACAACAACAAAAAAAAACTGGCTCATCTTAGATATTCTAAACGCTTGTAGTTTAGCGAAAATGGGCATTTGCATTTTCCCTGCTCATTATTCCTGAAATGACCTCCAGAGCAAATATGAAGCTGCACTCTGTAACTCCTGGGTCCAGTCAAGGAGAAGTCCTTTATACAGGACAGAGCTACTGTTTTCCATATTATGTTAACGGGCTCCTGTTAATGATGGCAGCAGTGGAGCATTAGCGGAGGTAATGGTCATGCTGTCTGTAATTGTGAGCCTATTTATGATGATTACTCTGTATAAGGCGGTGATCAGTTATTGCCGTTATTCTTTGTATCTCTGTATTTTCATTCATTGTCATTTCCCGCAATTTGGTTGCAATTACTGTAACTCAAGCGAGGCCACTGCTGAACCAACAAATACTCTTGCATGACCTGCTAAACTCAACTGCATGGCCATAATCATATATATTCATATATACACTGATCAAGCATGGCATCGTGGCCACCAAATGTTTACCATAGAATAGTACAACAGCCCTGTCGAAAGTTTATTGAATATATTTGAGAGAGGTGTTGACATATTTTAGTGACTGTTGCTGGGACTGTGATTTATGATGCTGGGTTATACTGAGAGGCGTCCCTAATATTTTGGCTATCTCACTCATATGCATTGGTGTGACAAAATATTACGGACACCTCTTAGTATAACCCGGTGCAGTTGAACAGCATCCCAAATTACAGTCCCAATAACAATCATTATATGCCAATATCTCTCAAATAGATCCAATACAAATTCAACATCAGACTCCACTTGAAGGCAGGATTCATTGCCGGGCTGTTGCATTATTTTCTTTGGTAATCTTAGAGTGGTCACAATGTTATGCTTGAGCTATGTGTAAACTAGACATCATGAGTGAAGCCAAAAACTCTCTATCTATCCCCGGTAGCTGGCTGAAGTAAAGTTGATGAACCCCCATGTTGAGGGGACATGGGACGTATTAAAAGGTCAAGTACTCCTCATATAAATTTTTCTCAAAGATGGTTTCTGTCATTTCAGGTAGGTTTTCTTTTTTTTTTTTTTTTTATCAGACTAATGTTTGTTCAAGTGCAAGTTTGGTTTTCATTAGTTATTTGATAAAGTTACCGAGGCTTTTATGGACCTCTCTTTAGGAATTCTACATAAGAAAGCCCAAAGAACGCATAACTCCAACTCTGCTATAACCATACTGTCTGTTCCAAACCATAAAAATTAGTTTTTTTAATGGTAAACTGAATGAGATAGACAGGACTTTGATACTGCAGCTCCATTTCCTGATGGCTACAGTGCAGACTGCGTCTAAGAATCATATCACCAGCGCAAAATAGCAATGTCGGAATTGAGGATAACTTGTTTTTTTTCTGTGCAGTGGAAGAAATAGAAGCCAATATCCATATTATGTGTTACAGCATGATTATATATGTGCACAACCTTCAAATTGTGCACTTACTGAGCCTTTTAAAGCTCCTCTGCTACAATACAACCATGAAGATGTGTTGTCCGGATCTGCTTTACAGTTCAAATCCCCTTTGTGATCACGGAACAAAAGGGACGACACGAATGGAAATCAGCGTGAACTTTAGAGGCCGCAGTTGCGAGGCCGAACAACCCCACTGGCTTTGTGGTGTGAAAAGACAAAGGCCTTTTGTCCAGCGGAGCACAGCAACACAAGGCAGCACTTTATCAGATGCTCTTGTCATACACCAGGACATGTTTGTCCGCCACGCTTCCAGCCGCCCTGGTTCGAGGTGAAATTTTACAAGCTTTGAATTTTCTCTCCCAGCAGACACACGGCATCACGTGAGCTGTTCAGGAGGAAGTCAGCGTCCATCTCAGCATGAAAAGCAGCTCTGCCTTTGTTCACTATTTCAAGTTGTAACTGTTTCATATTGGGGCGTTCATCTCATACCTTGATTCAGTGTTCACACTTGAATGTAAAACTTAACTCCGTCATCCTCTCTTCCCCACTGTGGGTCCCTGAACACTGAAACAAACACTTCCCTTCCACAGGCTAAAGCCTCTATGTTTTGTGTTTCATAAAGTACCTATTAATATAATATTGGTAACACAGCCTTGAATGTTCCTTCTATTACATTAATATTCTCTCTAATTATTATTTGGCATGTTTAGAACTTATGATTGGAGAATGGCTATGTAATCAAAATGTCATGTTCTTTAGGTTTTGGGGTTTTTTTTTAGGATGAATGTGTAACATCTGTCCACAACCAGCCTTTAGGAAAACTTGATAGTCATTCGTGTTCACTGTCCCTTTTAAAATAAACCAATGTGATGTTTGTCTGTGTCAGTCATTCAGATGCTGGTGGGCCGAAGGAGCTTAAGTAGAAGACAACTCGACGTGATTTGTGACTCACGTGACCTTAACAACTAACACGGTGGCCTGGGTGGGTCAACGGCTCTCAACTGACCTTGACGGCTCTCAGCTGACCTTCACGGCTCTCAGCTGACCTTCATGGCTCTCAGCTGACCTTAACGGCTCTCAGCTGACCTTCATGGCTCTCAGCTGACCTTCATGGCTCTCAGCTGACCTTAACGGCTCTCAGCTGAACTTCATGGCTCTCAGCTGACCTTCACGGCTCTCAGGTGACCTTAACGGCTCTCAGCTGACCTTCATGGCTCTCAGCTGCCCTTCATGGCTCTCAGCTGACCTTCACGGCTCTCAGGTGACCTTAACGGCTTTCTTGGTAACGATCGCACAAGAGCTGAAAGCTCCCCACCAACTAGTTAGAACTGAGGAGGTCACTCGGATGAGATGCTCCACAAAGAAAAGAAATCACGTTGCTTTCCAATCAGTTTCTTCAGATGTTTGACAACATGTGCACCACGTCTCTGGCTTTGGGTCTATTTTTTTCTTCCTTTTATAGCTTTGGAGCAAGAAATAATAAATTCCTGTTGTTTAACAGCACCCGCCATTTTGGCAACGATGGCCTGCAAGTTGCGCCCACGCTTTCCCATCTCTTTTCCTCTCCTGACGTCGGAACGGCCCCCGGAGGCCTTCCCCACATTTTGCCAAATCCACCCAGTTTTGCTGGAAGCACCCGGTGTGCGAGAGGCTCGACCAGGTGGTGCACAGCTCTGAGCGCCAATTAGAGTGGCGACCATGTGAGAGCCGCCTGAGATAACCTCTAATTACAATGGACCTCTGAGGCGTAACAATTAGCCTTTCCATCAAATTATACCAGCCCACTGACAGTCACTTATTCATGCCAGCTGCAAAAAAATAAACCAGAAAACAAAAAACCCACAAAACCGCCAACTACACATAAACAAAGCAACTGAGAAAAAACCTACAGGAATCAACGTTCACGTGTACAGTTGAGTGAGAATTTCAGCACACAGGAGGGTGTATTTGAGGAGAGAAAGAAGGAGCCGTCTTTCCCCTGACATGGTCTGCCCAGGCTGGAGGCCTGCTGACGTGCGAGAAAGACGATGAAGACACGCGACCGAGGCCGCCCCACTGACTGCGCCACAAAGCCATCCGGACAGCGACAAGACCGGAGAATGTTTCAGGCTGACAACGACATGATCAAAGTGAGAGGCCGGTGCGTCTGTCCTGTCAAAATGGAGGAGTTAAAAAAAAAGAACAAAAAAAAAAAAAAAGGAACCCCTGGGGTTGCGGTATGGAGATTTGTGGTTCTGCGATGCAGCTAGCCATCAGAACGAAGGCGCATCCGCCGCTCAGAACGCGCTGGCTTTACATAATGCATCCATCCCTCTTGAAGTGCACCAGCTGCGGATTCCCCTCCTTGGCTTCTCCGAAGGCACCTGCCAATAAGAATTAGCGGACGAGCCGTCACAGATGAAAGCTGAGCGGTGGCTTGACGGGCGTAATTGCAGGAGTGATGTGCAGTCGCCGCGACGCTGATTGAGCTGGGAGAAGATTACGGCAGCAATCACAGGGTTGGCTTTTCTTTGCCGTTTTGTATGATTACCTCCCAAGTGGCTCAAATATAGCAAAGAAACGGGAAAAACACAGTCACATAACAGCGGGTGACACATTCTCTGCTTGTGGTAAAAAATAAAAAAAAATAAAAAAATAAATAAAATAGTGGAAGAGGTCTGCTCACGCTTGGGAACACAGAACGGTGCTGAGCTTTTTTTCCTGGAGGAGAGCCAGGACTGTTAAGCGAGGACAAGTGAAATAGCCAGGCGATGTCAGTAAAAGAGCAGAAAAATGCCCAAGAACGTGGCGCTGACAGATGCCGCCCTTCACCTAAGGGACTGCAGACATTGTCCCGGACCTCGCTGGAGAGGTGCGAGCACTCTGAGGGGTCTGACTGGTTCTGTGGCGAGCCACAGGGATTCCTCTGTCTGGGGCTCGATAGCTGATTACAGTGCAGAACAGACTGGAGGAAATACCTCGCAGCAAAGATCATAAAAACCCAGAGTTGGATCATTAGAGGAACTTTCACAGACTCTGCAACACCGCCTCCCTGGGACTGCTGCACGCTTCTGTTCGCAGACCCTTAGCCCGGCGCGCTTTTGAAGAGCGAGCCCGAGCGGTTCCCTCAGACTGTCCCTTGCAGCGTGCCTCGGTGTGGCTGGCGGCTGCAAAGAGCTGCCCTGATTCACAGTGACTCGACGCTCCCTCCGCGCTCCGTCGTTAGAGAAGGAGTTCTGCTCAGAAGACTCCCAGATCTTTTGAATCAGATGGGCAACCCTGAACTCCTCTTATCAGGCTGATGGATGTCGCTTTCTGAGCAGTTCATCCAGGCTCCGCGGTAACGAACTGTAATTGCTCACAGCAACCGCCGTTTCCAGATGTAATTGGATTCCTTGATAACAAATGCCACCTTCTCCACTGAGCAGCGCGGCCTCTCAAGGTCACGCCGACCAATCTGATTGGAGACGGGCGCCAGAGCTATTGCATTCGTTGCATTTGCTTATTATCTGTAATGGTGGGGAGAGGTCTGCAGAATTAACCGGCATGTGCTCTGGGTGGCGTCATGAGAAAACGAGATGACATTCGGTGCAGAATTAACCTGCAAACGGGACATTAGTCAGGTTTCTTGAGCGACCTTTTGAAAGACTGCCAAAATAAAATGCGAACCAGGCATTTTTCTATCTGGAGCTGATAACCTGGACAACGCAAAGTGTGATTGGATCAGAGGGTGGTGCGCAGAGAGAGTGAACAGCAGAGGCCGAAGTGGCTGCAAACCACAATTAAAACAAGTGGCACTGGCTGATTTTTGCCGATGCCCGGCTGCACGCGCTCCCGCTTGCCGAGCAAAGTGGTTCAGGGCTCCACATTCCCTGTGGCGAGCATCTGATTTCCTAAGTCCTGGTTGATTGTGTCACCCCGTCGTTGTTTCCATCTGAACCGCGAATGACACTCGGCGACACTTTGGTCTCCTCATCCGCCCAAACCCACCTGTTCTCATCGCCGCCAGCGGCCATGTTTTCGTGCGCGCGAGCTGAGTCAGCCATGTGACGTCGCACGCCACATCAGTTTATTCAACATACGCGTTTTCCGCTGACTGTTTATTTGCATGATGTGCATTTTCACATTTCAAAAAAAAAAAACCCCAAACCAAAACAAAGCAAACAAACCAAAACACCTCAAGTGAGTGTGTGGACTTGAATGGGCATTTCAGGACGTTTCCATCAAGCTTTTCTAATGCGTCACTCCAGAAATGCAGATGACGTGCCCTGATGGAGGCACAAACAGTGATTTACTCCCGCAGCAAACAGAGAGGATTTCTGTCAGCGGAAACTGCTGTTGTTGCACTTAATGCGGCTGCTTCCAGGACAGCAGACGACTTTCCCCTCTGCACATCTGCTGCCTGTTCAACAGTTGCGAAAGTACAGTCGGCCACTGACAACCCGGCGGATGGAACGTGGTCTGCTTGAAGCCAGACAGCAGAGCAGCGCATGAGGGAGCCAGCAGCCCCCGCCAAAGGCGCCAGAGCCTGGAAATCACAAACCAGTCCTCCTCAAGAAGTTTTTCTCTCTCTCTCGCTCTCTCTCTCGCTCTCTGCCCCCCCACCCCCCCTCCCTCTCTCTTTCCTCTCAACAGAGATTGTAACGCTGCTGTGTGAGCTGCTGGTGGACCACAAATATGATCAAACACACATGCCTTTAAATTCAGAGAGCAGGGATGTGAATACTGAACTCAGTTACTCCCAGAACACAGACAGCAAGCAGGCAGCAAGTCAACATGACAACAGTTAAAAAGATAAGAAAAAAAAGCAGCTGTGGATTGCCATCTTTTTTTTTCCTTTTTTTTTTTTTTTAACAGAAGATAAAGTTGCAGAACAACACCTGGTCAGCAGCACCTGAACACCTTAAGCCCCCTATGAGATTAAAAGCTATTTTTAGGACAAGAGGTGACGGTGCTGTAAATGAGGTTAAAGCATGCGATGTGTTTCCATACTCACTTCAAGTCGAGGCGAGGGGAAGTCCCGCTAAACGCACAGCAGCGGCTCCCAGGGAGACAGAGAGACAGAGAGAGGGGGAGAGAGAGTGTAGGAGAGAGAGAGAGAGAGAGAGAGAGAGAGAGTGTAGGAGAGAGAATCAGCTGTAACTGCTTAAATGGTGGAAAATTTAAAGGCAGAAAAGCAGCTCCACACGGCGGAGCTTTCACCGCTGCCTGTTTGAATATGAAAAACACCGGGAGAAGATTTCCAGCTCCTGGAGCAGGCGCATCCGTGCGCTTTGTGCGAGGAGGAGGGAGAGGAGGAGTAGGAGGAGGAGGAGGAGGAGGGAGAAGAGGAGGAGGAAGAGTGGGAGTGAGGCGGGGGAGGAGGATGGCGGCAGTCTCCCTCGCACCGTCACTCGCTCGCAGGCGGTGACAGACATGCATCTTAATTCCTGCGCGCTGACCATGAGGCGCGCACGCGGCGCGGCGACCCTCACTCAGCATCCTCTCAAACACGCGCGCGCACACACACACACACGCACACGCACGCGCACACACAGTGTCCAGATGCTGCCGTGTCAGCCTCCAGCTTGCTGCTGCTGCTGCGGGGAACGACGAGTCGCGACTCACCATGATTTGCAGACCACCTTAACCTTTACAGACCACCTTAATATCCCTCAAGCAGGGAATTAGTGACTTTTTCAGTAAGCCATAAATATTCAGAATGGCCCCTTTATAAAGCCATCTAATTATCAATCCACATATTTGCGGGCTCCCCTGCTTCTTAATTGGCTTAAAGGATGAGTGCAGCGGGCTTCCGCCAGTATCTCAACTTCAGCAGCCATGACAGAGGTGAGTGGAGGCTGAGCTGTGGGACATCTGAGCAGGCTGGAAGCTGGAGATCACACAGAACTGAAGGCACTCGCCACTAGTCAGATTTATGGATGGGATCAGGGTGGGCTCCAGGTCCCTGCAGAGGAGCTTAGACGAGGTCGGCAAAGGGCCACACATGGACAGTTGACGTGAGGCATGAAACACATGGATAATGCTGAAGTACATGACTTGAATGACATGACAGGTCACTTTACAACGGACTGTTAACGGCCCAGAACCAACCAACGCTTACAGCAGCACTGACAAACTCAGCCTGGTCATTCCAATTATTAACCAATTAACTAACCAGTTATTGGATTAGATTAGACTTGGTTTTGGGGGCCGCATATGACCCAGGCGCCGTATTTTCCCTGTGTGTGGTTTAGCGAGCTAGCAGTTAGGTCCGTCACGATCATTTAAGTCTAGCTGACGATTAAAAGTCAAATAATTTCGATTAACGGTTTAATTGTCTTGGTCCGTTTGATTTCTGCCACCGTTATAGCAGAAGCCTAATCGCAGCTTAACAACGCACTTCATGAATTCATTTATATTTACTGTGCTGAACATTGAAACATGAAAATGACATTTCTGCTGTTTGTAAACGAAAACAGTCTCCTTGATCGCTAAATTTTGCAACAAATATCCTCAGATATCCTCGTTAAACCCGTCTGGATGCGCGTCAGAAACATCAGACGGTAGAAAACGACAGGACAACACCGATGGATGCACAACATTCCTGTTTCATTCAGCTGTTTCTTAAAATTATGACGATTATGCAAAGGATAATTGCACAAATAGCCTCGATCAGGTGATCATGTAATAACTGCAGCATCAGCGGGCGCTGCTTTAAATGCAGTGTGAAAACTTCAGAACCGGCAACACCGACAGTAAACCTCTCAGCAAAAGCCATTAAAGGTCTGATTTAAATATTGCCAATCGTCGGCGTCTCAGCGCTCATGAATACCTGAGGAGTGTGAGAGGGGGAAACATGGCTGCCGCCTGCGTCCTTTCAAAGCACCCGTCAGTGTGATTGAAGTGAGTGTTTCGGCGGTTCCCTCAGAACCTGCATTTACAGATAAGTTTGTGTTTACACGGCGGATTGACCACTTATTGCAAATCAAACGCGCTCTGAAGCGAAAATCCTTTACATTCATAGAAAGCGTGCGGGTTCCCTAAAGCGAGATGAGGTGTGTGTGTATTAATTTCGGCGTGATTTTTTTTTGCCTACACTGCCTACCTGCATGCCTGTGTTTGTGCGGCGCACCCTCGGGGCCCCGCCGACCCCGGCGGCGCGTTTGCATGCAGATAAGTTTGTGACTTGATGAAGCTTTTCCTCTCCGACTGAGATTTGCATGCCGTCTCACTGGCTCAACAGATGGAAGGGTGCTTGGATGGAGACTTGACAGGCCAGCTGAACATACAGGCTGGAACGATGGCTGCTGGCGGTGTTTGCGTGCGTGCGTACGTGTGTGTGCGTGCGTGTGTGTGTGTGTGTGTGTGCGTGCGTGCGTGCGCGTGTTTGTGGCAGCGAGGCGGGAACGGAGCGTGAGTGCGTTAG
>CAAKHG010022379.1:0-44208 GCA_901007715.1 Dactylopterus volitans
ATTGTCAGCACGGAAACTCGGTGCCAAGCCTTTTGGGGTGGCAACTGAATGATGACAAATAGCAAAAAGATACAAAGAACCGGCTGATTCAAACGAGCAGTCCGCTGTGGTGTTCCTCATAGCTGCCAGTAACCGGAAATTGTGGCAGTCTTAAAAATGTCGTGCAACATGTTGAGAAGTCAAGGCCTCCATTAGGTAGAGAAAAATAGACCCATCACTGCTAAGCGATGTGGTCCCATAAGTCTAAGTAATGCAGCAGGCGCACACTCCAAACTTCAACTGGTTGTAGACAAGATTTTTTTTTTTAACTTATCATTACGAATCGCCATCATCCTGGTTTCCATGTAGCTGTGCTGGTTTGTTTTTCAGCTGCTATTAGCGCCATTAGTGCTGCCTGCAGGGTCGTGCTTGTAAGCTGAGCCGGCGGAATTGCATCGTAAAATCAAGGCTTATGCGGATCCGTTGCAAACGCTGATTGCGTCGTTATTCTGTCACCGTTATCGCGCAATCAATGTTGGCAACATAGGTTAAGGCAAAAACTAGTCCGTCATCACTTTAAGTTCTAATTGTGCCATGTACCGTGGAAGCATTACGTTGGCATCAACACTCCCTTCAAACTGACGCTGCGAGTACGGCGGTGTTGGTGTCCATAAGCTGTTACTCTTGTATTCACTTCTTTTAATCAGATTTCTGGTGTCTCACCAAGAAAACTACAAGGATCCCGGCAATTTAGCTTGCAGATGGAGGGAGGAAAAAATCTGTCAGTATAATGAAACAGCTGAGCTTAGACTCTGCCGCTGAAAAACACGCTGATTATCTGCAGCTCATCTCATCACATTATCAAGGCGGCTGGCTGACTTGCATGCTGCCTGTACAAGAGCTAATTAAGAACTTTTGCCTACTCCGTGTTCAGTCCTCCCAGTGTTCCTACTGAGGAAAGACCCTAGCTGTAGCCACCAAAACAATACATGTGATGCACTTTATGACCCCTTTTGACAAGTAAAAAGTTATTTAGTTAGTTGTTTGTTTGTTTTGCAGAACGTGTCAAATGTAAAGCAGTCGTCTAGCATCAACCTCTCTAGGATTCCAATAGTAACCTAAAGCCTGTTCCTGTTTCCCCAAACTGCTGGAAACACTTTTGACTGATATTGTCGTTTTGATATTGTTACGTGTGCCCGCCTTGGGCAGCCTCTCTTCCTGCCCCACAGCTAAAGGTGTAACGATGATGTCTTCTTTTAAACCTTTTGCTGCACACATGAGTGTGACCCACAAACTTTTACATTCCCTGCCACTCCTGTTGGTGTTTTAGATTGTTCTATTTTCTCTGGCCGAATGGTAATTGACATTTCTGGGGCATTTTGAACGGGGCGCAAACTCAAGGAATGAGGGCGGAACTTTGGAGTCTCCCACTGGTCTACTGCCTCCCACAATGGTGATGCCAGTCCCTACCAG
Source organism: Dactylopterus volitans (assembly GCA_901007715.1). Lineage (NCBI taxonomy): Eukaryota > Metazoa > Chordata > Actinopteri > Syngnathiformes > Dactylopteridae > Dactylopterus > Dactylopterus volitans. The sequence goes on from CAAKHG010022379.1 coordinate 1,453, forward strand.
TTTAGATGAAAGGCAGCGCAATGAAATTAACATATCCGGCCAGCTAGGGGAACAGTTTAACTACAAATAATAAATGAACAAAAGATGCAATGTGCAATCAGCTGAAACAAGGTGCACCGACCGCTTTGGTTTCATGTGGTTCTTGCATTTACTTATCACTGCCAACTTAGATTGCAATGCAATGTCCAGACTGTGATGTATTTATGCTGTGATGCTCCAGCTATTCTTGTCTCAACATGGCAACAGAGCACCTTAGATGGCCAATCGTATTTCAGCGGTATGTGCTCGCTGCCCCTGGCTCCCATCCTGGTCGCGCCCTTGTTAGTGCGCATGATCAGCGATGCCAAAATGCATCATCAACGTTAATGTTTTACAGAGCATTATGTTCTCTGTTAGTTCCGATTCTCATTTAATGTGTACGTGTATTTTTGTGTGTTGGTGTTAATATTGGTTTTTAGAATTAACCGATATTTACTGATGGCACCTCTTTTCTTGGTCTGTCTGCTCACTCCAGCTTTATTCAAACGTGTTAGAGTATTCCAGACCAGGATCCTTCAAATCAATGTACTGGACGAGAACAGACAGTTCAAAGCCACAATTCCACTCTGATTGCTTTGGCACAGATCAAGGAGGGTATGACAATGTGAATCACTTTCACGCTGCAATACCCTATTTCCATTTCCCACTTGGCCTCTTATTACTTCTGGCGGTAAAACAGGGCAGTTAAAGATGCTGGGCATGAGGTCGGGGTTGTGAAGATGTATCCTGGGCGGCTGTCGTTTGGCAGGCAGCTCAGAGCGCGTGAGATGAAGAGAGGCTACTCTGCTGCACCCACAAACCAGAATAAATGTGTCGGCCAGGCTTGAGAGGACTTCCTCAGGCAGGAGGACCGGCCCTGCTCTCTGGGGGCGATTAGCAGCACAGGCTCTGGAACTGCTACAGAGCAGGTGAAAGCCTCCCAGCAGTCTATTCTAGACCAGCACTCCTGCTCTACTCCATACACAACTAATCCCTGCTATCGCTAAACAAACACTTTTTCTGTCACGGGAAAGGCTTTCTCCTGCTGGTTCTTATCAAAAACAGTTTCAAAAAAAAAAAAAAAAGTATAAAACAGTTGGAAAACAAAACCCCTTCATCGTTCTGATGTCTCCTGCACACCAAACATGCGGTAGCTGTTTTTACCCGGAGGCATTCACCATGACTCACAGGAAAATAACGTGAACATATTAACCCGAAGTGCCATAGTATTTAAACAGTGCCATCTAGTGGCTCAATCCCGCACTACATAGAGGGGATTGACAGTGTGACGCTATCCATCAGTCAGATTATTTTGCATTTTTTAATGAGCAAAAATTCATTAAAACAAGTGTCAAAATAAAGGCGCTCGCCAGCTGAGTGATTAGCGTTTTCGTCTGCTGCTGCGCACAAGGTGTGTTTCGATGGTGTTGGTCATCATGTGTAGAGGGCAGCCCGCTTCATGGTTTGCATCGCACATGCTGATATCAACCTGAATAATGGTCTCCTGTATTTGTCTCTTGTCCTATTTTCACCTTTCCCTCACGCCCCCCCCTCCTCCTCCTCCTTACCCCTCCACTACATGTTTCTTCTGACATTTGATCCTGCGGCGCAACCTCACCCACCTTGTCACCCTGTGTGAACCCGTGCTGCCCTGCACCTCCTGGCCTGCATACCTATCCTCCCTGTGCCTGTGTGACCCTGCAGCAGTGAGCGACCTGTCCATGTCCAGCCTCTTCAGCATCACCTGACTAGACAACTACACACATCCATCTGCTCCCCTCATTCCGTCCCTGTGGGGAGCGGGGGTGAGGGAGGAGGGTGGGGTGGAGGAGGGGTGGTCAGGGGAGACCTTCACATCAACTACTAAATCTACTGCGACACCCCCCCCCTCCCCCCGCGCAAACCGTGTGCATTAAGGGGTGTGTGTCCGCGTGTGTGTGTGTGTTTGCAGGCATGTTTGACTGTAATGGTAAGGGGAGGGTGCTGCAGGGGACAGTGCCCAGCCACAGCCGATTTTAAGACTTTAATTTTTTCATTTTTTTTTTTCCGTTGATCCCTGAAAAGTTCATCTCTCTGCGTTCCTTCCCTCACCCCCTTCCTGTCGTCTTCTGCTCTACCCGAAGGCTTTGAGAACCAACTGCTTCAGTGGCAGTATTGAGCCATACCTCTCTGGTATCAAAACGGGCATTTTCTCAGGCCGCGTGCCCTCTCCTGCAGCAGCGTATGCTCCTGGCCTGAGGAAGTACCCCCAGGAGGGGGCGCTGCCATCACTGACAGCTTCCTCCAGCCAAGCGAGGGCCCTGCTTGCAAGCCTGTCTGCCTCCGGCTTGAGCAACGAGGCCCTCCTCCTATCCGCTACCCTACGTCATCACCGGCGTCTACGCGAGCAGCGAGTCTCCTTGCCCAGCAGCCCGTCCTCCTCCCCTGCTTCCTCCCCTACTCCCACCGCTACCCCCTCCTCTTCCTCATCACCCAACACCCCGACTCCGTCCTTGTCTCCCTCTTCTCCCACCCCTTTGAGTTCGCTCTCTTCTGTGGTTCTTAACTCCAGTTGTCAAAGCCTTCACAGCTCCAGCCTCAACAGCTGCAAGGAGTGAGCCTGTGAATCAAGACCTCAGTCCTGGCAACTCTTGGTGGTGAAGAGGCGGACGGGGAGAATGCAAGTGCCATCACGCATTTTTTTTCAGACTCAATTCTTTCTTTCATTGCTCTATGGCTTTTGTTTCTCCTTATGGCTTCACTCCAGTCTGCGCAGTCTTCATATTTTCATCGCAAAAAGTACTGAACTGTAAATGGACTCAAGTTTCCCAGTCTGATCCGCTTCCATGGTTCATCTGCAGTCCTCCTTCACAGTCATGTGGCTAGTTTCCCAGATAGCGAGCACACGAATGGGGCCTTCAACCCCGCCAGCTCCCCGCTCTAAGCTGATGCGGCGTGGACGGACTTACTGACAGCACCTGTCTCATATGGAGGACAAAAAGATATCATGACTATGAGGTTTGTCATAGAAAACAGAGTTTCAGTAATCACCATGTGAGTCCAGTCGTTGTGTGTGTTGAGGAAAATATTGATCTCACTTAACCTGCATCGCCTGTCAGAATGTCTGAGTCCACTCAGAAAGAAAAAAAAAAAAAATTCAGTAGATGAAGGTGATGACTGTGGTTCCTAGCTGTTTTGTGTTAAAAGGGCATTCGTGGCTTTCTTGCAACATCTGTATTTTAAACTCTGAACTGGTGCTATATTTTACCCTCTGTTTTACACACTGTAAAGAGTTTACATGATCGTCCTCACTCTCCCACCTCTCATCTGCATTGTTTCTACTGTACATTTCACTGTCTGACACTGTTATGTATTGATTTTAATATTTGCTGTGAAAGAGAACAGGTGCAGTGAAAATTAAGGTGCGGCTGTACAGAAATGTTACACCATGATTTTGAAGGAGGAAAAAAAAACAAAAAAAAACAAAATGAATCAAAGCACATTATAGAAAGCAGTCTTATAACGGCACATCTCTGTCCGTGAGGTGCGATTCCCCAAATAGACGGGAGAATGCATATGACGAACTGCACGCAGATGTGGATTTACTGTATTTGTGTAGTAACTAATTACTTATGACAATCAGGGTGTTTCCGCAGTAGCATCTCACAGGTCGCCCTCACATTTTGGCACCTGACTTCACAAACCTTCCCAAAGACTCAAGCACACACAAGAGATGCATAACACACACACTTTACCCCACATGCACTTGTAAAGCCACACTGTTTGAAGAAGCACATATAGTCCTCTGTTTATTTTTGTTTTATTGTTGTTGTTTTGTTTCAGCTATCTTGTGTGTTGGTTAATTTTTAAGCCACATCTGTTGCACCACTGATAATGAACACACATGGTTTTACCCTTTATGGATTCTGGTGTGCAGACTGACAGTTTTTCCGTTGGTAGACTTGTTTCTTTAGAAAATACAGAGTCGGTCTGCCGAGAAGCAGCTTTCAAAGTTTCAGCAACTTGCTGGCCTTACTGTACAAAATTCAATTTGAAAATGAAAAAAAACAACAACAAAAAAAAAAAACCCTGCAGGGTTAAAAATGCACACGGGCACAAATGTCGAAGTTTCGTCAACTTGCCTGTCAATCAAACGTCAACATTAGCGTTTCAGCAGGTGTTTGTTAGATAGACACGTTGATCAGCACATATTTAGTGACATAAATTACAGCTTGACCCTCTGGTGTTGCGAGGAGAAAATTTGGAAACATGAAGTGAGCACAGTTGACTCTGAAACATGACTGTTCCCTCTAATTTTAACGAAGCGGACCCGATTGATCACGACAAGCACAATGCTACAGATATTTCTTAAAGGCACACGCATTTGAAACGCTGCACAATAACTTCCCAGCGTTGTTGCCTTGATTTGGTTTTCTTACCTGCATGCTAAAACAGATAGGAATGTTAGGCCTTTGGTGTGCCTTGATGACACTGGTCGAAGTTAAAGCACATCAGAGGTCTGTCATTGATGTTAAACCCTGCACATGGAACCAGTTTGAGGCTCCCCGTCCTGTGCTGCCGCCTCAACGCTGCCTGCTGGGAAAGTGACATGGGCGCAGAGGCCGTCGTTTCTCCTCACTCTTTCACCAGAATGACTGCGAGAAATTGATTCTTTCTGGCACCGAGATGAAAACGTGTGCAAAAGGGGGCTCGCGTCAAAGAGTCGGCAACTTCCTTGAAGGGAGGGAATTAGTTTGGGGACGTATGAAGGCTGTTTCACGAAGGCCAGCTTTGACTTCTCTCCGTCGAAAAGTGCTTGTGATATAAAACACTTGAAGAGATGAGAGGTTTAACAGTCAGAGGGGCCTTAAGCGGTCGTTTTTTTTTTTTTCCTGCCTCTTTCACTTTGCTTTGCCTTTGATGTAGAGCATCTGTGAGTCACTCGCTTGAGGTTATACTAGGACATAGTTTGATGGGCCTATATCCTGAACAATGTATGCAATATGTACGTAGCATTGTTGTAATTTTACCAAGGCAGTGCTCTTTGCCTTTGAGATATGCCTGCCTGTTTCTCTGCAAGGACCTGTAACAACATTTTTTTTTTCCCAGTGCCTCTAAGACTATGTTCTTTCCACAAATCCCCAGTTGATCTTGGATTACAGTATTAGATCAGCAGCAGCGACAGAATAACACTTTTAACCCAAAGAAGAGGCTGTGAAATTTGGCTCGCTCCCATTTTTCACAGAGAAGAAAGAGGCACTTGAAATGCAGAGTGTTTCAGGTAGCAGTGGTGGCATTTGACTAAACACTCCCCCAGCTCCGATGAAGCTGCGCGCGCTCGGCACAGCGAATTAAGCCTCACCCTGGGTGCTCTGTGGCTCTGCCAGGCAGGTTCAAGGCCCGGGTTTCACACTGAGTGAAGTCAAATGAAAGAAATTCACTTACTCATGCTGTTCCACACTCAAATCCATCACTCTCCTGGTTAAATTTTGCTGCATCTGCGTCTGGTGGGCGTTGAGGAGGAAGTATTCATGCTTGGATGCTTTGCCCAGGTAAAAATTGAGCTTAACCCCTCTCCTCCCATCCAGAATTGCATGGACATGTGCTCTCTGGAATGACTTTTAAAAAGGCAAGTGTTAGTTGGCTGGGATTTCAACATGGCTGGAGGCTTAGAGGGTGAGAGGACACCCAAGGGGACCGGGAGGGGGGTGGGAGGGGGGGGGATGCCCTTGGCAATCAGAAAAACTCATGCAAACTTGAAGTAAAACATAGAGGAAATATACATATATAAATATATCTAAGTGACATGTTTGTGTATGATATTATAATTGTGAAGAAAAGTGTGATTATATATAAGCCTAGATTAAATTATATACTGTAAAATGTCATCACCTCCTCAGTTTTATATATATGCTAGTGACCATTTTGTACAGACTTTTTTTCTTTTTTTAACTCATTGAGAGAGATATTGCATTTCACACGGAGATTATTTATTCATATGCAGAACATTTTTTTATATTTGTTTAAGATATCTGTATAGATAACAGTTAGCCTCTGTAATATACCCTGAAGTCCTTTTTTTTAAAGTCAAGGGTTTTTTTCTTTATGAACACCGAGTTCAATTTGATGCCGTTTTCTTTCAAGAAACGCTTCTCCTTGAAAACGCTCGTCCAGCTTATCTGCACCTTTGCCTCCCTGTGTGAAGAGTCACTTCAAGGTGTCAGAGGCTGGACTGGTGGTGCCTGGGCTTATTTTGCTACTATGTTATTATTTTGGGAGGGCTGTTTTCTGTACGCGTTGTCAGTTTTGTCTCATTTCACCCCATTTTTGATTCAACTGGTACTAGTGACGGGAGGGATCGGACATTCAGATGTTGTGGCAACTACTGTGAGAGGTCAGTTTATGGGCTCACAGGCTTCGTGTAGAGCCTTGCTGCTTTGACAAAGTTACATGGCTTTAATATTTCTTTGTCATGTTTGCATGTGAACAGGAACGGTAGCAATGTGAATGCGAGGGAAAAAGCATTAGGAGACAAAAGGTGGTATTGTGTCGCTTCTTCTGCTCCAAGTGGCTCCAAGTGGCATGAAAACCACCGGGATGGATCGATAAAAGAATTATGTGGAGTTGTGTGAATTTAGATTCATCCCTTCCTTTGCCATTCTCTTTTTTATAATGAACCTACATTCTAGTATGTACTGTACATAGTATGTACTGTTTTTTTACATGAATGTGTGGATGTTCAAAAATCTTGGCATCAAAAAGTAGAAAACAAAAATTGACTTGTAAATAGGCAGAGTCATTCCTAGCGAGTACAACAAATTGTTATGTCCAAAAGATGTTTTATTAATATCATTAACTATGATGATGGGTACAAAGGTATATACAAAACAATGCATGTATAGTCTCAAGCAATCGCACGGTGCAGTCAAAAAAAAAAAAAAAAAGAAGTTGTCTACATGTTTTCTCAAAAAATAAAATTAGAAAGAGGAAAGTGGTTCTATGTTTGAGGTTTACAAACACAAAGAATGAGATATTATTTTGGTATCTGTGATGCAGGCATGTTCAGTCTTACTGTGATATTATGTGACGATGGCAATGGTGGAAGAGAATGCTGAATGTCTAGAAGGGATTCAGAATGCTTGAGCGCACCCCAACCAGAGAAGTCACCAGTGCTCTTTCTACAGAGTGATTCTCCCATTTGTAGAGTAGTGTGATATAAGAACAAAAATAACAAAATAGATCTATCATATAATGATATATAAATTTAAAAGCCTACTGATACTGGAGATACTAATTTATTCAGTGTGGATGCCATGATATTCTGTGAGAAATGTGTGTGTTTTTCTTGTGAGAAGACAGTAGGCAGTTGAACCTGCCTTCTTTTGTACATAATTTGCTGTGATTGTGTGTCCAATAAAGTGCAGCTCTCTTGTACAGTCCCAACGTCTGAGTTTGCTTTATATTTTGCTCTATACGTTTTTACATGATGTTTGCACCGTCTTTATGAACTGTGGATGCTGCTGCAACAGTTGTGAGGCCAAGGCTCACAGTTTGCAAAATAGTCTCTCTTTTATTAATAGCGAACAGCACTGCAAATTTAAAACACGTTTTTCAGCAACGTTTGGAATAAAAGTCATAGATAAAATTCAAATTATTCTATTTACAGGACAAATTCACTCTAAAACACTGGCAAAAATACACATCATCATATGGCTAATTATTCATGAAGGTGTACTTTATATACAGAACATTAAAGCCTGTTCTTTTGTTTTGAAATATATGTATATATATATATATATATATAAAAAAAGGCACCAGAGGCAGCTTAAGTGTCCTGGCGCTGAGCTGGCCGTCGACCATCTGCCCGCCTGAACGGTGTGTTCCTCAAATCTGAGGCAGAGAGAGGACAGGCACACTGAGATGAAGGCAGGGTTTCAACATGTAGACCTCAAAAACACGCAGCGCACATCCCTTAACTATCAATGTACCTGTGATGATGTCCTCCAAAGCACCGTCCTTCCCCTCGCGCACCGGGGGCTTCACCTGCCTTTTCTTCAGCTCTGCTATCAGGTCCATCTTGGGCATCATAGGCCCCTGAGAAACGTCGACAGATAAAAGCCATTTGAAGCAGAAGTAAACCTACAGTTTCCAGTGCCTGAGATGCGTTTTAGGTGACAGTTTATACATTACAAATAACACAAAAGGCGTAAAAAGAAGATTACCAGTCAATACCCGAAACATGGTTTCTTTCTGTTTACCTTCTGAACCGCAGCCTTGTTGGGGGACGGAGAGTCTTTTCTCTCACTGCTTTCGATTTCCATTTTTTTCTTCTGCTGAATCTCTTGCTCTGCGTTCTGTGCACAACCCGCAGATTAAATTGCATTCGAACACATCATAAGGGATTAATATCGCAATCCTACCGCACATGCTCACCTTATAGGCCTTTATGAAGCGTACAAACACGGGGAAAAACATGGAGGGCTGCGTGGTCTTAGGGTTCTCGCCGAAATACTCCACCACGGAACCGTAAGCTTCCTGGGGCAGGGGGGTGGGGCATACGCAAGAGGACGTCACATGTGGAAGAGCAATAGGCGTTGCATCATTGAGCATAAATGCTGTATGCAGGATAAGCGAACCTGTGCCGTCTTGCTGTCTTTGATCAAAGTTTCCAGCTGCTCACTGTTGCTTTTGATGAACCCCTTCAACACCGGACTGTCATCCTGGACCAGGAATTCCTTCTTGGTCATCTCCATTCCCCGCTCTAATGATCGGATATCTTGAAGAATACCGTCCAGAGATACTGCCAACGAAACACGGGTGAGTTTTCATGACTGGAAAACAAGCGACAAAACTGGGGGATTGTGACTGTGAACCCGTGTGACTGTACCGAGCGCCGCCTTGTCCACAAAGTGTAGCTCGGTGTGGAAGTTGACCAGGTCGGGGTATTTGTCCTGGATGATGCTGGTGATGAAGTGAAGCAGCGTCTGTGAGCGGTCAGTGGACTTGGTCTCCAACAGCTGAAAAGCCAAGAAAAATATATATATTTTGAATTGTTTGATTTATAAAGTCTGTCTGAAGTGCAAGAGTAAATGAAAAGAGTACAAAAGCTACTTACGAGGTCCAGACTCTGCAGTCGAAAACCATAAGCTGCGCCTCTCTTACTGCTGTTCATATAGTTGCCAAAGGCAAGAACAATCTGGAGGGGAAACACACAAAGTCTTATGCAAAAACATAATTATATTTCGGGAGCTACATCGGTATGATGTGTCTTCTTTGGCTTACCTCTAAGATCTTTTTCAATTTGGTTGACGACTTGATGGACATGGATGCGGCGATGATGGAGTTCAGTTGCTGTGGGTGAAATGTAATCATGCTCAACACTGTATATTCAATTGAGGAAGTTAAATCTCAGCCTTTTCATCTCAAGTCACGATGCGCGTGGCGACAAACTGACCGGCTGCAGGCGTTTCACCGTCTCCGGGAAGTTGCCCAAGAAGGTGAGGGTGCTAATTCGCTGCCTCAGACGAGGAATTTTTCCAAAGTGTAATATGAATTGGTCTTCGTCGGTCAGAGCGTCAAGTGGGCGACCGTCCTTCTCATAGTTAAGCAGCAGCTTCATCTCGAAGTCTGATGGTATGAAGGGCTCAAGCAATTCCAGGAAGTCGATGGACAGAGACTGCTGGTCGTACCTGTCGGAAGTAACAGCAACATTAGCGAGAAATAAGACAGCGAAAAGGTCAGCGATGCAACAGATCCTCCATGAAGCACATACGTCTCGATGGCCGTGCAGATATTCGCTGGGCTCATTCCCCCCTTGCGTAAAGTGATGGCCAGGTTCTTGGCCTTGTTCGGATCAATTAAGGACGTCTTGCTGGGGGCCTTTTGTGCCACCTTCTTTTTCACAGTGGACAAGTCTTTTGAATTACTCTGAGCCTTGGTCTTAAACTGCTCTTCAAAGATCGCCATGTTCAGCTCCTGAGGCAGAGAAGGGGGAGGATTAAAAGAGCGTTTTCATTTCAAGTAGTTTCCCGGTTTCTTCTTTTTTCATTCCTTCAGCTGTCTATCGGGTTATCCTGTGCAGTGCATGAAGAAAATGGAGGATGCATCATCTTACCCCCAAAACCTGCTCATCATCCAGCTCATTGAAGACAGTGCCCGTCACCTGGTTTGGTTTTAAGGCCTGCCAGTTTAGCAATGGCATCCTGAACTTGGTCTGTATGGGCTTCTTGCTTTTAAGCCCTGAGGGAACATGCAGAGAGTCGGACATGTGAGTCAAAGGGATATTCAAACAGGTAAGACTCCTTCATAGATTGAAAATGAAGCAAAACAGTTTCCTGTAGCTTTTTAGATACTAAAGTCAATCTCTCTCTTCGTAGACAACTTCCTCACCAGACTGAGCGTTTGGTGCTCCAGGAGGTGGTGGAGGGCCACTGCCAGGAGGAGGTGGGGGCCCAGCACCAGGTGGGGGAGGAGGCGGGGGTGGACCTGCTCCACCTGAAGGAGGAGGAGGGGGAGGTGGAGGAGGTGGTCCAGGGGAACAAGCTCCAAGCAACGGCGGAGGTGGAGGTGGTGGAGGAGGAGGCGAACTGGTGGTCTGCCCTGGAGCACCTAGGAATGGAGGTGGAGGTGGAGGTGGAGGAGGGGGAGGAGCAGTCATCAGCCCTTGACCGGTGAGAGGTGGAGGTGGCGGCGGTGGAGGAGGAGCAGCAGCAGCAGCAGGGATGCTGGACGCTGGCGAGGAGGAATCGTTCACTGAGCCGGGAGCAGCGGGCTGGGCGGCCGTGGCTGGGACCTGGACATGCTCAATCACTGTGACGGGGACAACTTGGATGTCCAGACCTCCCGAGGCAGTACGGCCCAGGCGGATCTGCCCCTTGTCCTGCAGCTCCTGGATCTTCTGCTCCAGCTCTGAAGGCGTCTGGGTAGCAGAGATGCTCAGACGCTCCCTGTCCTTCTCCCTCTCTCTATCCAGCTCCTTCTCCCTCTCTCTCTGCTGCAAAGCACTGACCTGGGAGCAGGACTCTCGCAGGCTCTCCTACGAGACACAAACACAGACACGCCACTGAGCGTTTATGGAACACACCATGGGCCTAGAAATGCAAGCTCATTCACGGATTTATTTGATCAGTGCAATGAGAATCATCAAAGTGCCACCCTTGACCTCATTCTGACTGATCACCACGAGGATGACTCACCTTACTTGGCTAATTAAACGGCGTACATGTCATGGAGCATCACCTACCTTGAGCAGCTCCGTCTCCTTGGTGGCTTGCATGAGCTGAGTCTCAAGTTCAGATATTCTCTCTGTAGCCTGATTCTCAATCTCCTCCAGCCGGGCGCTCAGCTGCAGCACAGACAACATTGCTTTGAACATCGCTGAGCACTTAAAATGCCCAAGTCTCCCTCTGTTCACCGAGATTCCTCCTGTTCCTTATTTCATGGCTGACCTGTACATTATGGTCTTGCAGCTCGTCCACATGCTCCAGCACACCCCCTCTGTTCTCAGCATCCTCCAGCAAAGCTCCCACATCCAGCACGTTGTCCAGGTAGGCCTGGATCTGGACCTGCAGCTTCTCGCTCTCCGTCAGCTTCAGGCTCTAACACACAAAACACACACTCTAGTGATCTAGTACAAGAAGGATACAGTGTGTATGATGGAGTGAAGCATAAAGCCCATTTCACTGAAAAAAGTATACATATGCACATAATATGCCAATGCAAATCATCCAATTGTGGAACGAGTAAGAGTAAATGGAGGAGACAAAGAGGAGAATTTAAAGAAAGCACATAGAGTTTCGTGATTTGTCACATGGCTCTAAAACTCAATTTAAAGATGGAGTGAGACTGAATGGCAACATGACACTCACTCATCCGTCAGAGAAAGCAGCGCTCATTTGCAGACTGACAGCTCGTGCTACAAATGCAATTATGCCTGGAGACATCAAGTTATTGGTTAAACTATGTTCTAAAATAGCGTATAGATTAATTCAGGTAGATTCATGCAGTGTGTTTAAATAAAGATGAACAGGAGATATTGAAATTGCGAAAATTACTTTTGAATGGTACACATGATGCCTGCAGATATATCAGCATAGGGAAGTTATTATGTGAAATGGACAATTTGTCATCTACAAAATGTAAAGGGAAACTGGGTGAGGATGCAGCAGCCTCACCATACTGAATGAGGAGTCAGTGGAAGCGAATAAACTGAAACTCGTCAGTTGACATAAACAATTCTGAATATTTTGAGAACAGCAGCGCTCCTCTTTTTTGATATAAGGTGCACTAATTGAAAAATTCATTGGTCTTAGGGATGGAACATGTAATATATATACATGTATAAATATATTAAGTCCAACTCACTTCCAGATACTTGTCTAATCCCAGGTGAGTGAACTCGTACTGCAGATGGACGCGGAAATTCATGTTCTCCACCGAATGGACCACAATGTTGATGAACTGCATGCAAGCCACCTGGACAGAGACGCAATGTTGTTCACGTCTACAGCTTAATCGCGAATCCGTCACACAGCCACCCTGTGAATAGCACACGGTATCGTGGACCCACCATGAAGTCAATGTTGCTGTCGTCATTGATGAAGTACTCCATCAACTTCTCAAAGCGGTTCCTTTCTCGGCTCACCTGAGAGAAAACATGAACCTGCGTCAACATGCATTTCATCTGCTCCCCACAAGGGGGTGTAAATGCAAAACGGGTCAATTTCTGACGAGTCGCATCCATCAAACGGCGTTTAGTGGTTCGCCACAGTTGTCATGTATAGCTGGGGGGGGGTCTTTTTACTTTTGCATTGTACTTGCATTTAGACTTGGACACACATGCGTGACTGCTCTATACGTGCTATAATTGTGACAGCAGTGCATGTGAGGCTGTGAGTATCAGGATGAGTAATCAAGGAGGGGAAGTCTGGAAGTGGAACAGTGGCCAGGCGGCGCAACAGTGGAAGTACTGCAAAAGGGGCCAAATGGTGAAATTACAGTTGCATAGCTCATTTAACCTCTTTGAAGTTGTCAAAAGCAGAGAGGATGATGTCATGCCCTCCCCTGACCAGACACACGGCGGCCAGCAGCTCCAGCACGAGGGCTTTGGTCCTGTCGTGGCAGCAGAGGGATTAAATGCGGACATTGAGAGACAGATAACACACACACACACACACGCAGTCTCTCAAGCACCACAAACACATACTCACCTGGCATTCCTGCTGTTGAGGCCGAGCGTGATCTCGTTCACACAGCGCGGATGACTCATCACCAGGTTAAAACCGGACTGAAAAGGAGAAGAAAAGCATCAGCAGATGCAGGAAATGTGTGTTAGGCGGGCGAGTGGTGCGTTTTTGCGTTTGCGCCCACCGATCCACGCAGTCTGATGTGTGAAACATAAGCGGGGAGGGAAAAAAAAATGATCTAAACTTACTGATGAAACATTTTTTCGACAAAAAAAAAAAAAAAGAAGCTACCTGGTAGTTCATGATGGCTCGCAGGCACATTATGCACACATGCACGTCATCTCTCTGGATAGATGAATAGGATTTTTTGTGCATCTTGTTTCCCAGTGTGGAGCTTATTCTGCAGGGGAGGAGGAACAGGTGCGTGGAAACATGAACTCTTAAGGTGTGAACTACCCGTGGAAAGCGAGCTTACAGATACATCCAGAAAGGGATTTGAGCGCAGTTTCACAGTGGGCCAATTATAACAATACTGCAGGCACTGTGTTGGACACCCACTGTGTCTGTCCTGACAGCTGAGATGTGGCATTGGGTGGAAGGAAAAGGGACTGGAAACACTTAGCTACAGAGCAAAGGAAATGAACGGATGACTGTGACAAATCTGAGGAGTTCTGCTTGGGTTGATGTGTCTCCATTTGAGGAGGAACTGCTGTCGAGCAAGAAGATCATGCGCGATTTGGGCGGCAAAAATAGCGCGCGACTATGTGTGTGGCCCACTGAATACTGAAGTTAGGAGCACACGTGGCACGGTTTGAATTAAGAAGTCGGACATTTATATCTAAAATATGAAATTCAAAAAAAGAGTTGATCTAAAGAAGCGGTGGCCTAGGATCTGGCCATCTCTGCTGCACTGCTGTTAAACCCCGTCTTACTCACTCTGGTGGTTCTACATGTGCAACTACAGGAGCTCAAAGTTCCTCTTTAGTAAGAATTCATGATGCGGATAGCTCAATATATTCATAACCATCTGTTGTCGCCGATGCACCTGCGTCACGTTTGCGGTCTGGAGCTTCTCACCTTACAGTCAGTGCACGGGCAGCTCTGGTCATCCCATGTGACTGGGAACCACTGGGGGGGCTCTTCGTCAAGTCTTCCATTGACTTCTCCGTTGGCTTTCCTCGCTCTGACAACGTGCCGCCATTTTCGGCTATCTCCAAGTCAAGCCTACACAGTTTGAAGATGAAAAAAAAAAAAAATACACATCTGTGATGATGAACAGCCTCACTGTAAGTGTACCAATAGAGGTGGTGAGGGGGAGGCAGATAGGTGGGGGAGGGGGACAGGGGAGGGGGTACCCACGAGGCGTCACTTTGTGAATGGGACAGGTACTCCACCAGAACATCCAGACCTTTATTCTGCTCATTGAGAAATTCCTGGGCCCAACTGTAAATAAGACATGAACACACGAAAAGCAAAAGAAAACAGAGAAATATTTTGCAATTAAGAACCCCATTGAACTCGAATGAACCATCAGTCCTCATAATGATGAGAATAATTGTAACCCTTAATTCTGTGGCTCAGAGATGTGATGTGCTTTGTCAGATTAGAAAAAATTCATTTGACTCAAAAAGGTTCCAACAAGTGTTTAACAATGGAATTCTTTTATGTTTCTTTAAATCTTTACCAGTATTGCTGCTAAGTTAAAACTCCCAAACCCTCTTTTTTGTCTTTACAAGCGTAATGTTGATTCTATTGTTTGGGATTTTTTATTCCCAAACAACAATGCAGACATTGTTCATGTTTTTTGTTTTATTAATGAAAAAAAGAAAAATGGGAAAAACTATCTGTAAATGCTGTATGTTCTTCTTATGTTACGTGGTCCCCCCCCCCCCCCACCCCCCCAAAAAAAGAAAAAGAAATAAAGTGCTGTACAGGCAGAATGGGGTCAAGTACAATATGGCATGTAGATTCAACATAAAAATGAAAGAACCCAGCAAAAATGTGAAAAAAAAATCATATCAAACTTAAGTTATATCCCATCCAAAGGTGACATCCTCACCCAATGTGATTGGTGCGTAGGGAAATCTCCAAATCTTTAAGGACCTTGGTGGCATCTTGGATTCTCTTCCTCAGCTGAGGGAGCAGGGCAGGTGAGAGTCAAGCCAACACTGTGCGGCACATGAACAACCACAGCCGTATCAAACGTGTGTTTTTCACTGACCCTGCGCGGCACCCCGACTTGATCCTGGTAGAGGCTCTTAATCTTGGCCAGGTAAGTGGATGGGGGGCTCTTCACTTGGAAACGCCCCTGGGGGGGGGGGAGGAGAGGAAAGCGTTCGAGTCAGAAAAAGCACTGCGCAGCTGTTACTGCCATCAGCAAGCCTCAAAGGCGGCTGGACGCGCTGCGTGCGACATCTGCAGCCATCACTGCAGGTGCAACACACACACACACACACACACACACACACACACACACACGCACGCAACAGAAACAAGTGCTCCGTTTCCATGCAAACGCATTTATCAGCTGCAACCACAGAAACTGCACTCTGCTCTTTACCGCGCATCCTCTTTGGGCGTTTTCTGTGCCCTTGTGAGCCCCCACTACAACGCGCTAACTTGCACTGAGGCGTTACTAATGGGCGAAAAAAAAACTCAACGCTCTCACCTGGTCACAGACGAGCTCCCACTTCTTCTCATTATCATACTGACTCAGCAGCTTCAGTTTATCTGGCGGCAGGTTCATGTAGCTCTGGAATGAGAATGAGATTTTACATTTTAGATTGCTCCTCTTTCCTGTGATGCAGCGGCATTCGAAACCACAAGTGCGCTGTCGGAGTAAAAAGGATGTTAAACTACCTGCCTGAGTCACAATGTTTGCGCCCGTGTGTAGATGGTTGCCAGGCAGCTCATAGGTCAGGCAAGATTTTGGTCAACTTATTCAGTCATGACCGAGAAATCAGGGTGCCGAGTCTCGAGCCGGCAAACGTGCGACAACGGAACAATGCAAACTTTACAAGTGTGCTCAGGCACATTTTTAAAAAAAAAGCAACTCCACAACTAACCCTCTAAAATTTAGGCGAAATCTGGTGACGAAATCTGTACACATGCCTTTCCGTCACAAATTGTGCAAAAATATATTTCCTCTAAACTTTATGCACACGGATCAAGAATCCCCCACACTCCCAATTTGACATTTAAAAAAAAAAACAGTTTCAGAGGAGTTAACTTAAAAAAACAAACACCGAACCAAAACCTGGAGCGTAATCGCTGTGGTTGTTGTGAGATTTCCTCTCAGATTGATGCTCTAATTTCAGCTAACATGCCTATTCGCATTTTCATTGGTGAAATCTTTTCCTTCAGATTCTATTTAACTTTCTTTTGTCATAACACCCGACAAAAGACGAATCACACCCACTGATCACTGGGTGGTGATCTTGAATCCACTCGTTTGTGCACTCAGGCGAAGCTGTGTGTGTGTGTGTGTGTGTGTGTGTGTGTGTGTGTGTGTGTGGGGTGGGGGGTTTCTCTGCTCCACACCTTAAGAAAAAAACGAGAAGGAAAATGTAAGAAGCCATTTTTGCTTCTTTGGTGGTGTAAAGGGAGGTGCCTCATTGTGGGTGATGTGGTACAAACACTTCAGCCCAACAAAAAAAAAAAAAACTGCCACACACACCCACTCGTACTGTAAGCAAGCTCATTTCAATATAAGATCACACTTCATGCGTTACAGTATCATCCAACAATTATCAAAACAGGAGAAATGCTCCTAAATCAGAAAAGTAGAGAGACATTAATACTTGATTTATCACACTTAAGACCCTCTTAAAGACTATTTTCAGAGATGGGAAATGAGGTCATACTTTCATATGATGTCTGTGTGGAGGCTGATGTCTGTTATGGGCGTGAAAAGGCATAGGCCACTTTCAGAATGGAGCAGAATGTGTCATATTATAAACTACTTAACCCCCCGAAAAAGCCCACGGCATTCTCAGGTCCGGTTCTGCCCTCCAGCACGAAGACTTTTAGTATCGCGTTTAATCAATGTGCGTGAAATGCTCACAAGTGAGTTTAAAATTACCGAGCAAAATTCAAGATTCTTCCATATCTATATGGAGTGAATTTTTTTTTTCCATTAACTACAAATACTGAAAGCCAAATGTCATTGGGTACAAAATGTCTTGCCTTTCCATTTACTGCAATAAGAGTTTTCAAATGACAAAATAAAATAAAAAAAAATGGCCAGCTCTAAAGGTGAAGTGGATATCTCATATTCTACATCATTTCTGCACTGTAATGAGGAAAAGAAATCACTGTTTTTTTGTCTGCCTATATGAATTATACTTTATCCGCGCCTCAAACTCATAGTGATGTCACACAGACATGGAGCATCACAGAGAAAAAAATGAAAATAACTTTTTTTTCGTAGAGATCAAAGCTCGCCTTTTTTTTCCCCCTCAATGATGCCTATATACACACACGTGTGCACGTATTGTAGCAATGGAGGACGACCATATATAAAGCTTCATGAATAACAGAAGAGAAAAACAGAGAGAAACACTGGAGAAATGGTGTCAAACTTGTCGTCAAAATGTCAGACTCCTTATTCATGTTCATGGAGGCACTGAAGGCAGCTGCGTGCCAGCATGACAACACAGTCTTGGTTTGCCACTGCTCAAGTTTGAGGCTTTTTAATGTTTTTTTTTTTGTTGTTGTTTGTTTTGATTTTTTTTTTGGGTTGGGCCTGTTCACAAATGTGAAAATTAACAAATGAACTATTCAAATTTTCCACTCAACTGTCTGTGATACCAAGCACCTGATGTCCCAAACATATTCATGATGAATGAGTTTCCGTGAGCCTGTCGAGAGGATGGTGAAATCGTTGTTTTCCGGTCTCATGCCTTTCTCGCATAACTGTGTTTCTCAACTTCCCTTTGGCGCCAGCGGCCCCCGTGAGCGGCCCCCGTGCACTAATCACCCTGTTGTTTTCCAGTTAAACTGTGAAGTGCTGACTTTATTCCCTTTCATTATATGTCCCTGCATTACTCTCCAAGCTTCATCTTTGTTTAAAAAAAAAAAAAAAAAAAAAAAAAAAATCAAACTAATATACAGGCGGGACAGTGAGTGGAAATGTGCTTTCGTAGGGGTGTGTGTGCCCTGCTGTCTCGTGTGCAGACACTCACCAGCACCATGTTGAAGCGCTCCTCCAGTTCCTCCTCTGGAGGCATGGGTAGTTTGGGGGGGGGCGGCTGCTTCTTCTGCAAAGCTGATGTGGGGTCACTCATACCTGAAGCTGCGCCGACTGAGTTCCTGCCCTCTCGGCCCTCAGCCGGCTCATGCTCCATGCCCCCGGCAGCAACGGCGGTGGCAGCATTCCCCATCACTAATCTCCACAAGTAATCCAGGAGGAAAGCTTTACACAAACACCTTGTCCTGAGAAATCAGTGCATACCAACACAGTGGCGAGAGCCGCTCACTCCAAACAACAAAGTCAAGCAGGCCTAAATCAAACAGAGTCTGCGGCCCTTTTGCGAGAGGAACATCAAGCCAGCGGTTTCACAGCATCCGTCGCGGAGCGTTGGACAGGGCGGGTGATGAAAGACGGCAGGTTGTGCTCATTTCTGTCCTCTCTTCAGTCAGTCCCTCTCTGTCTTCTTTGAGGAAAAGGCCTGAAGTCTTGATCGAGCCTGCTGGGACACAGAAAACAACAGCCACCTATCTCTCGCCCCCTTCTCTTGATCTACAAAGTTGTTGGCTGAGAACCCATGTGAAGACCTTTGCACAGGGGTGCGCGTGTGAGAGGAAGGAGAAGGGAGTGTGACACCCTTGGTAACACAGAAACCACAGAGACGCAAAAAAGCAGAAGAGCCGCTAACTTCCTGTGCATGACAGCAACAGAACTTGACTGACATGGTAACCGTTAGGCGCACCGCGTATACGCAGTAGGCGGTTGATGAGTGTGAAAGCGTGCGGCAGGATTTCAAGAAAGCAGAGGGAGTGCCCCGAGCTTTCAAATACGCTAACAAGGCAGGTGCAGATGTTAAAAATGGACTGTAAAAGCGAAGAAATTAAAACACAGAAAAGTTGATCCACTTTACTGTGGATCCACCTACAGTGCACTGCAGCACATCCGTTTCTTGTGACGACAGTCAAACCACCATGGGCCACGTCAGGTGGAGGGGGGAGGGGGGGGTTTCCGTGTGTCGAGACCTGACTGCTTGTCAGGTAAAGAGAGAGCCGAGGCAACGCGATGGGGTGGGTGGTCAAACAGCGCCCCCTTATGCTGGAAGCCGATTGCTACATTACTCTTTTGATGCATTCGCTGGATCTCTGGAATTTGCATACTTATCCGTAAAATAAAGCTTTACCCAAGACGTAACAGGCCCACCAAGAAAATCGGTAATGGATTCTGTGACAGGAGTTGTTAAGATAGTTACCAAAAACGGTCCCTCAACAATCGCTCAAAAAAATAAAATAAAATTCTTTTACATTTGATAAATGTCGCAGATGGATTCATCAAGTTATTCTTGGAAGCAAGTTATTTATTCTGGGCAACGTGCTAATACCTCTGATACGGTGAAGTATTCGGTGAAGTTTTTAACGTTATTTTTTCCGGATTTGTGGGGTTTGCTGCAACTTTGTAAAATCAAGTTAAAGATTTACGTGATGCACGTGAATGCAACAACTTGTTTTTTCCGTCTAAAATGACTGACCCGACAGCGTCTCCTGAGGACCACTGGAAAGTAAGTAGTAATCCTTTTTATATCCACTTACATTAACTTTTAATTCGTGGAATTGATTCATACGTCTGCTGTGACATCATTGACATCTGGGGAACGTGTTTTTTTTTTTTTGTGCGAAGGCGGAAGTTTGTCTGACAGTATGGCTTTGTTAGCTTGACTGCTAACCCTAGCTAGTTATCTGTCGTCTGGTAACGTTGCACAGCCTAGTAGTGATGGGAATTCCGGTTCTGTTCGGAGAGCCGGTTCTTTTGGCTCGGCTCACTAAAAAGAGTCGGCCCTTTCGGTTCCCAAGTCGCTCCTTTAATTTGTTGTTGCTTATATTGTTAGCAAATTATGTGCTAAGAATGAATGACTAATGAACATAATATCAAATGTTTGTTATTTATACTGTAAGGGTCTTCGGTTCTTTTCTTGAAACGGCTCCAAAATGTGTCTTGACAGAACACCAGGTCTCAGATCCGGAATTTATTATGATCATATGCAGAGAAAACAACCAGCTGGTCAGTCAGACTGCACACAGTTCCCAGCCGGGGGCTCTGTCTCTGTACAACACACAGGTTGATACCAGAAGAGAAGAGCCCAGAGTATTGTGTTGCAGTTCATCATGGCAACTTTGGCTCAGTCGATGACATCATCTTCATCCTCATCTTAATTAGACTCAGTGATACCACACGATCACCTACGGAGTGTCTATATGACACTAAACATTGGCTTAATGATCTCATACAATAGACTCAACACTATCACATAGTCACGGACACGGTGTCCTCATGACATTACAGTTGACAGCGGCATACAAGCTTCGACCAATGGTAGCAATGCTTTGACCAATTATAACATATCACTCAAAAAACATTGGCATTCAAAAAAAAACAAACCCAAATGCCTCAGCTTAGAGGGATCGATCTTCTTTCTCCTTGCAGTGTTAAGCTAGTTAAGTAAACAAAAGGGTTCCCTTAGTGTTCCTCATAATGCTGAAGTTGTTTGTTGAGGAAAATGGGACAGTCGTGTAGACGGAGTGATATTTCCTGTTTTTGCAAAAGCGTCTTCCTTTCAGACTTCGCGACCGCGTCAAAGCAAAGAACGAGTGGACTATAGAAGATGACCCCGGGGTCATGTTAAACGGGAGTATTGTACATTTGTGATCGAGAAGTGACTCTTTGTTCGTTTTCCATAGACCGTTCCGCAAGTTGGCGAAATAGCTGCAAATCATCTGGCTCAAATTGCAAATATTTCATTTTTTTTAATGAAATATTTCAAAATATAGGTCATTTCATATTGTTTGCCTTATCTGCTGGACCCCCTGATCAAGGTGTTGAAATGATCTCATCAGACTCTCTAAAAGGAGGAAAAAAATATTGAGCAACTTTAAATTTTAGGTTAATAAAGACAGCAACCATGTAGTTCTGAAATTTACAGGATTTTCGCCACCTAGAACTGCTGACAGGCTCTTGTCACTGACCGGACCCAGCCCCGCACCCGTTATTATTGTAAACAACTATTGTGCTGTGATGTCCTAGATCAAACGGTAGATGTGTGGTTTAAGTGTCTGAATTTAGTGCAGCTCTTTATTCCGTTTCTGCACGTCTCAGAGGACCTGGGCTGGACTGCGAACGCCACCCACAGCACCATTTATTGTTTTTACTATTTCCGTTGATGTGCATTACTACGATTTACCTCTTAATATATTTTCTTCTCTTATACGAGAGACATGCTGTCAGGCAGAATTTCGTTGTCTTCTTGTACAATGACAATAAAGCCTCGTCTTCTGCATATAGTAATTGTTGCGAATCAGGGCAATGCTCAGTGGGGTTTGGACTGTCAAGTCAGGCAGGTGATTTGCCTTTTGTCAGCATTCAGGGCAGCGTGATTTTGCCAATCTCTCAGCCTCTATTTTCTCCTTTCTTTCCTCCATCCTTTGTTGTGTGGCGATGGCTCGACAGACAGACGGTGCTTTCAGCGACAGTGGCTTTGACCCCAGTGAGTATTCTTTCGGTTCATATCCTATGGTTTGTCATTTTTCAGGCAGATATTCAGGCTTCATGGTGCTGACCTTGTGTTTTCCCTCCCTGAGACGAGAGTGCCAGCCAATCTTTGGTCTTGTTGTGAAAGGTTTCTGATGTCCGCTGTCCTGTCCTGCTGTAGGTTTCTTTGCTGAAACTGCCAAAAAGGGAACTGTTGTGTCCAGGGCTAACAGCATCGGCTCGACCAGTGCCTCCTCAGTACCAAATACAGGTATTGTGTCTGTAGCAGAGGGAATTTTGACATTGCTGGCAGGAGGGAGAGACAATCTGTGTCATGTTATGATATTCAGATATGTAAAGTATGTCTCTACAACTGTGTCTGTCATTGGATGTTTCCCCTGAAAGGCCTAGACTTGTAATCTTTCAAATATGTAGAATATTTCAAAATTGCATGTGTAAAATAATGATTTTTATTTCACAATTCAGTGTAAACGCACATTTCCTTTCCTTTTTGTTGTCTGCTTCCTGTTAAAGGAAACCCCTTTTTTTTGAAACTTAATTATTGTACTTTTGGTCCAATCTAGTCAAACTTCACAGGAATATGGTCATCTATTGGTAATAAAAACGGTCCTTAATTATCAAAGAGAGATTGTAAAAACACAAATGTGCAATACCATATATAATGCAATGTACGGGTGTAAAAGATATTATATTCATAGGATGTTTTCAGAAATCTGTGATTTCTTTCATATGCCGCCTTCTCTCTGCTAAACTAAAAAGCTCAAACCCAGTCCGTGTTAAAAAAAAAAAAAAAAGAAGAGTAGTTCAATTTGTGCATTTTCCTGTGGGCATTTATTTCCATATATTTTCAAACAGATGACGAAGACAGCGACTACAGGCATGAGACATCGTACAAGGACTCGTATAAAGACCGACGGAGGCAAGCGCACACGCAGGCTGAGCAGAAGCGCCGGGATGCTATTAAGGTAAAGCGTTTGCCCCGGGAACCTTCAGTTGGATGCACCGTTTGTCTGTTTCACTACCGATGAAAATTTTGAAATGTTAATTTTCATTTTTTTCCCCCTTTTCACTAGTTAATAGCAACGTGGGGTTTTTTTGTGTTGTTTCTTAACTTCAGAAAGGCTATGATGACCTCCAGTCAATAGTACCCACCTGTCAGCAGCAGTCTGAATTTGCAGTGGGAGCACAGAAGATCAGCAAGGCCACTGTGCTGCAGAAAAGTAAGACGCGATCCACCGTTGCTCTCTGAAGATCACAGACTTCAGTGGCGTAGCTTCAAAAATCCGCAGCATTTATCTGATTTGCTGAAATATATTTGATTTAAATCATTCTTCAGATTTACAAACGGTACAAACGAAGTCATGGATTAAGACTTAAACTCTAGACTACACATGTTGGTGTATCGATTGATGTACCTGGAATACTTCATACATCATGAGCATTAGTAATTAGAGTGAGGTTACTTTGTAAATTTTTCAGCATTGGAATTATCTGCTTATCTCAACAGAGGCGCACGTTTGGTGTCTTCTTTGGCTGAACGTGGCTCACAAACTGGCAAGGTCATTGGTCAGATTTTCAAATGAATAATGTGTGAAACAACTGTACGTGAATAGCCCCTGACCAGAGACACACGATTACATGAAAAAAGGCAGGCAAAAAAAAAAAATGCAGCACAGAAGTATCTGCACTATTGGTTATTTATAGGCAAAGAAAATAGGAACTGCAGATTCGGCAGGGAAGGGACAACACCCCTCGAAAGAGGGAAACTTAACATGTTGGGGTTAGAAACCTCCGACTGATGCATTCCGGTGTTTTTCTTGTTTCAGCAATCGATTACATCCATTTTCTGCACAAAGAAAAGAAGAAGCAGGAGGAGGAAGTTTCTGTACTAAGAAAAGAAGTGATGGCGCTGAAGATCATGAAAACGTGAGACAGTGATTTGTAGACTTTCTCAGACACGCTCCCTCCTCTCTAATTTGCACTATTTACTTTTGCTTCCTAAACACAAGCTCATCAACTGATTTGCCGCAAAGCTAATGAACCGTAGTTGCGTAAACTCAAAGATCCATGTACTGGAGGTAATACCTGGTAAATTTGATGTGTTTCACGTTCCAAAGTCAATGTGTTGCACGCAGACATGAAAAGGTACCTTGAGAAAGCAACTGGAAAATTCGAAATGCATTGATGGCTGCATTCATTTATTTATTAATCTGCACAATTGTTGTCGTGCCAGTTAAGAGGGGTTGCTTTTTCTTAACAGGAACTATGAGCACATAGTGAAGGCCCATCAGAACAACCCCCAGCAGGGAGAGGATCAGGTGTCCGACCAGGTCAAGTTCAACATCTTTCAGAGCATCATGGACTCGCTGTTCCAGTCGTTCAGCAATTCTGTCTCAGTGAGCAGCTTCCAAGAACTCTCGGCCTGCGTTTTCAGCTGGATCGAAGAGCACTGCAAGCCCCAGGTACGCGGCGCCGCTTTTTTTTGGTCACCAGCAGCAGTCGGTAATTGTGGCCAGCGTGTCTTCTGGTGAACGTTGACATTGAGGGTCTGTGTGCTCTGCGGCCTTTTCCAGACACTGCGGGAGTTTGTCGTCGGGGTGCTTCGGCAGCTCAACGGTCAGCTTTATTGATTCGCTGCAGCTTCTGGACCGAGCGTCCAGGAAATGACTCTGGGCTCGCTCTGGCTTCTCAGGGTGCCATCAAAAACTCCAGTCAACCTCAGGCCGCCGTGTTCACACTTCACTTCGACTCAGCGGTGACTCTGCAGAACCTCGACCGTCACCAGCCGTCGGTTTGATTAGCTTAATGTTTTCAGATTTCGTTCCGATTGCGTAATGGTATGTAAATACGGATATCTGCGTCCATTTCAGCCACTTGCGACGTATGTTTTTTTTGTAATATTCCACCGAGAATTCCCGAGGAAGGCTCTACGGAGCTTAGGCTTCTTATTCTCGGGAGCTGCATCACAAATTTTACTCCACGACCAATCGTGCGGTTTGAGTTCAGGCGGCGTGGACGAGCTCGCGGAGCCCGGAACACGACTCTGACCGCGACAGCCGACCGCGAGGCAGGTGTGCGCGAGGCAGGTGTGCGCGAGGCAGGCGGCGTAAAGGAGTAGTGTTCGTCACGGTCGGTCGTGGTGCCACGGCAACGCAAACCGCTCCACACATTTTAAAGAGATTATGTCGAAATGCAGACATTGCTTAACTTATTTTGAGGGGTGTAAACGTGAGATATTGAACCGTTTTGAGTTTGCAGGCGTCTCACGTTTTTAACGCCATGTACCGAGCTTCTCGCCGGCTCCTCTCGTGATCAGGAAAAAATACAACCGTAGTGTAAGAACTAGTTTATGGAAAACTGTCAGACCGTTCAGGAATGATCGCTTTAAAAAAAGAGGGGGGGAAAAAAACATTGTCGGCTGCACCAGTCGCCACCACTGAGTAAGATCCACAGACGAGAGGTGGGCAGCCAGCCACCAGATCTAAGCTGGTGATTTTCCAATTGATGTCATGAAGCTAATTTTCATAATGGCTGTTGTTTCCTGTGTCTGGAAAAAAAAACAACGTAAATTTGTAAGGTGGCAGATGTGTGAGGTGGCGTGTGGAGTTGCTTTACTGTTGTTGCTTGAATCAGGGAAATGTTGAATTTTTCTTCTTTTTGGACTTGTATTTGTTGCCTGTTGCTTTTTTTTTTTTTAAAGCCATCTGTCATCGTCCAAAGAAACGCCAACTAATGTAAAGAAATGTGTAACATATTTGTCCTGTTTAAATTGGCTCAAAATAAAAGCGTGTAGATCAGCACACGTCCTGATCTGCAGCAACTGAACATGTACCTGGTTGTTTTGAGAAATTTGCACTTGGGTGAGGAAAAACTAAAGCATTAGCAACTTGGTCGTAAGGAGTGAAAACACGAGAACAATGATGAATAAATGGCATTAAAAAATGGGGAAAAACCATTAATGATTTGAAGGTATGAATAAATGTCCAGGTTTTATACATTGGAAGTCTTGCATACAGTTTTCAAAAAGCAAAACAAGATGGGCATGAACAGTTACAAAAGTCGAAGACGGTTTACAAAGCCACAATGAAGAACTTCACATTTTCATTGTAGGCTCAGTTTTTTATGGCTTCAAAAAAGGAAAAAAAACAAAAAATACAACCAACGTTGCCTGTGAGGTAACAAGCACCCCTTAGTGTGTCAACAAATAAGCTATTTTTGTATGAATATACTTTAAATTACAAACATTTTTCCAGTTGCCTTTTATTACATATGCTGACTTTGTTCAAAAGAAAGTAGTAATAAATAATGTGCTGTGGCTCAGACTTATGTGAAATCTGTTTTTGCGACGCACCTCCCCGAGTTTATGCCAAACACGAAGCTGAACAGGCACTTCCTTGTTCCTTCAAATACTTGGAACAGCCACCTTGTAATCCTCATCGGTCTCCACGCCAACTTCATCCTGTAAGGACAGCAACATATATTATATATTAACCGCTGTGAACAGAATATACAGTAGCCATTTACCCCAGGTCATGATTTAAAGTGCGTATTAGCTTCTTGCGCTGACCAGGAACTCCTTTTTGCTCTTCGGATATCCCTCCAGAATCGCATTCATCATGTCTGAAGCCTGAGAAAAGTTTAAAGAACAGTGTAAAGAATTTAGTGGTGAAAAATGTTTGACAAAACAATCAAGGATGTTCTCCCAACTCAAGTTGGAGTCTATGAAACTCCTAACTTTGCATTTACTAGCGCAGAGAGGAGGACGATGTGGCCCTTTTTTTCATCAGCTTTACTGTTAAAAAGATCTGGCATCATAATGCCTGCAAAACTGCTTAGTGGCAATAAGGTTGACGTGTACTTTACCAATCTCTTCCTCTTCCTCCACTCTTTCACATAAACATCCCGCTCTTTATGAACCTGTAAATTTGAATATTATGAGCAACGTGCTGCTTTACTGGTTATTAGCGTCGGAGAGCAAGGATGCACGCCCCACCTTGTCTTTCTCCTCCGGTGTGACGTGATTGGTGGCCGACTTTATCTTCTCCAGACGTCCCCTGTAGCCAGAACACTCCGCTTTCAGCTCCCGGGTCTCGGCGGTCACCTCCTCTGTGGTCAGGGAACTGTTGAGTTCCTTCAGCTCTGTTTTTGATAGATTTCACACACCGTTTCAAGCACATGCGGGCAAGCGGAAGCACAGTCCACTCGGCCTGGACGAGCAAAGCATTTATCGTACACGTGTGTCAAGCAGCAGCACGTTCAAAACGATGCAGACTGCTTTTTTTTCTTCTTCTTTTTATTGATATGTTGTTCTGCGTGATGCGTTCACTGGCGCGCTCCACCTGCATCCAGCTGTCTGCAGCTCTGGGTTAGTGACTGCAGCTCTGCGCTGAGCTCTGAGATCTGGCAGTCCATCGTCTTCAGGTCGGCCTCGTTCACATCCTGAAACTGGGCCTGTTGGGGAGGGGGGGGTGGGGGGGGGCAGCAGTTTAAAGTTTCAGCCGAGAGACGTCGAAGAAAAAGAAGCTGATGCTAATGTCAATTTTCTTACTCTCCCCAGACTTGATGTCAGAATCAGAAATGCTTTCAAAATAATTCCCGAATAACAGACTCACCTGGTTGGCAAAATAAATCTTTTGCTTGCCGTATGTTTTCTCCTTTATCTTGCCCTCCAGAGCCAGCAGCTCCATGGCTTTGACCACGGCCTGGTCAATCACACATCGATGCAGTCGGTCATCACCAGTCACACACACACACACACACACACACACACACACAGGATTTTACATGAAGTACTGGTCTCACCGTTTTGCCCAATCCATGCTGCTTCTGTAAATTACAGAAGACATCCTGGGCACTGTAGGGACGGTTCTTCTCATTCAGGTAGGCGAGGATCAGTGTGGCTCCTGTGGATGACAGCAGAACGCGCCGATCATGTCAACCAAGAAAAAAGAGGAGGAAAAAAAAAAAGAATTATCTTCAACAAAACATAATATTTGTCCTGTATGAAACTGCTAGTTATGACCGCTATACTTTTGTGCTGTTATTATTGTATAGTGCCCCTTCGACGGTGCCCTATCCGTTGCTGTTCCTGAAGTCGTGTAGGTCAGGGGTGGACCTGCTTTTGTTGACGTGGTGCGTTTACGGCACTTCAAGCAAAGGAAAGAGTCACAACCCGGAGGTCACAATAATCTTAAAATTCGTGTGTCAGCGAGGAGAGCGACGGCGCCTCCGGGCAGCAGCCGCGTTTATCACATGCGAGTTTGCCTGGACATTTGATGGAAGCTTTGATTTAACAAAATCTATGTCAACGAGGCTGATACTTGTTCAGCATATTCGTCTGATAATGGAAGCAATTTTGTCATAAAGAAATTAGCAAACGGAAGCTGAGAGGTTTGATTTAAAGTTCAAGAGCTTTGAGGGCAGATTTTATTTTTTCACTGTTTGCCCTTTGATTATTGGTTAAAATTATAGGCACTTTCACATCAAAGTCAATTACTCAATGTTAATCTATACGGTAAGTTTGTTATCTGCCTTTAAAACGGACGATTCTTTGTTTTTATGATTCGTATCGGTATCCGTGGCGGCAGTATTGGACTCGCAGTACTGTAAAGAAGTACATTATTTGCATATATTTTTAGCCGGCTTCGCCTCATTTCTGCTGTAACCGCGAACCGGTTCCGGATAAGCGGAAGACAATAGATGGATGGACGATTGATGTCATGCACAACATCAGTAAAAGATGCCAAATAAAAGAGCGCATGTCTACATTACGACGCCAACTAGCCGCAGTGTTTGTAGCCACCGTTAGCCGTTAGCCGTTAGCCTCCTCCCTGAACTCGTCTCGTTTTCCCCGTTGTGGACCCGTGTCAAAGATGCCCGCTTGCTTCTTCGCCATCAAACGCTTCCTGACGCCAAGTAGCGTCGCTGTGAACTTACCGTTATCCTTTTTACTCATTTCTCTCTGGTCCGCTTCCACTTCAGCGCTCTGCCCAAACTGATTTTCGCGCAAAATATGCGTCACAAATAGATCGTTTATTTTTGGTAAGATGCGCCAAACTGTAAAGAACGCCGTGGCTTTTAAATTTACAGGCGTGGACAAACCTCGATTTTTGTCTCAATGGACGTTAATTAAAGGCAAATATTTTATCTGTACACTAACACCAGTTTTTTTTGAAATGTTGATCTGCCTCGAAATGATAATTTTTACCTAGAATTTGGCATAAGTTAGACTTTGATCCGTTTTTCGTATCAGGAAATAAGAGGGAGTGAGAGGTCTCGCCTTTTTCGGAGATAGGCAGAGTTTCGTCTAAGTCGGCTGCACTATTGTGTTAGAAATAAACTCATCTGTGCAGCAGTAGTCATTTTGTTACTGTTACAAGTTTGCTTCTGACTGCCAGGAAGAAAAGAACTTTCTTCTTTTCAGTCTTAAACTGAATTTGAAACTTTTTGTCTGACAATTTTCTAACCATTTTAAGAGCTTCATCTGCCATCTGAGGTTACATCTGCCACATCAAATAATACACCGTGCAGACTTAATTGCAAACATTTTATTCAATACGATTTGCACGTCAAAACATATCAAAACTAGTTACAGAGAAGAAAATACACAACTGTGCAGATTTCATTAGCAAATCCAAAAAGCCTTCAAATCCATGACTTCCTGTCAGTGCAAAACTGCTCTGCTTAACCTGCATGAATGTCGATCCAGCAGTGTATTTTCCTACTGCGCTAAATCTTCTCACAGATATGATTTTCTTCTCAAAATAACAATGAAAAATAGCCATGTTTTTCTCTGATAAAAACCCAGCATCTTCAGACTCTGATAAATGCATCTCGATAAATCTCTCAGCCAGTCAAACTTTTATGGTAAAATGCTGACATACTTGCAGAGGACTTGGTTTGACTATAAAAAGGAAACCAGAAAGACCAGCGAAAAAAAGATACATACATACTAACACTTTCAATAAGGATGCGTTTCTATACTCCATTTAATGTAAACATTGTCCCTATTAAAATGGTAAAAGAGGAACTGAAGACTTTTCTTCTTAAAGAGGTCAGCATTACTGTCAACTACATGAAACACAAAGATGACAAAACATTTTTTGAAAGACTTGGAAAAACAACGCTGGGGGCTAATTCAAGCTATTAAGCATGGACACAATGTCACTGAGCCGTAATAAAAGGAAAGGAAAATGAAGAATACTAAGATCCGTATTCACACGGCAAAACAAAGCATTCCTGACCCCGCCGTGGCACACATTCATGAATATAATTAACTAAAACCATAACATCAGTTGTTCCTTCGGGTTATTTTAAGACAACATTCTTTTAGGAAAACTGCAGATGTATGGAAATGTCTCCACAAGTCAGGCAGCAGACAGAGGAAGAGGAGAAAAGAACCACACTAGCAAGCTAGCAACATCTATTTACCTTCCTTTAAGAGGATCAACACTGTCCAAATTCACAACTGTAGAGTTTGTTGAAAATGTAAAATTTATGCAAAACTGTAGCATCAAATAAATTTCCTTTCAAAACCAAAACAAACCAAAATTAAAAGCGATATGAGGCTTGAAAGGACTGCGGAGAACCAAGAATCAGTTTTTCTTTGCAGAGAAAAACGGATGTTTGGACATTTAACGTCAATGTCTCTCAACGATTCCACTCACCAAGTAAAGCCTAAACATGAAATGCTCTCCAATGATGTCATTACCAACATGGCTCAGCTCAACCAACAGGAATGTTTTTTTGGTCCCGTGTTAAATAGCCCTGTATGTCTGGACCTCCAGGTAAAAAGGTTAAATGGGCACTGCTGATCTTCATATGCATTCATCAACTAGTGCCTGACAACAAGGCTCAAAAAATGCTGGTTATTTAATGGTTCAGTGTTTCGTTGTTGAATTTTCTATTGCTCAGCCTACAAAGAATATGTTTTCTGAATGAGCAAGTTTAAAGGTATGAAAGAGCTTGGGGAAAAAAAAAAAAAGTACTTCACAGTGATAAAAGTTGATGCTAATCAGAAGCAGGGCTGCTGGAAATTAAAAATTCTCCTACAGCTCATCCACATATACACTTGTCATCAAATTGCACTCAAACAAACAGGCCATCACAGGCACGCGCGCGCACACACACACTCACACACCCCTCACTGTGGTTTACCAAGCAGGCTAGACAAGAAGTTAGACCCCTGGTTCTCTCCCCGTCTAGAGGCCCCTTCCTGCCCTCCCCCAACGGGATCCATCTGGTTCAGTTCAGACTGATCCAGCATTTCAAAGTCTTCTCCATCCAAGTCTGTGTCCAGCTCTGAGCTGGACTGCTTGCGGTAGCTTCGGTGGGCCCCGGCTTTGGGAGGCCCTTGTCTGCGCTGAGCAGCAGCAGGTCGAGGCTGCATCGCCCCGGCCAGAGCCGCCTGGATCATGTTGGTGGCTATGAGTCCAGCCAAGTCCCCAGTCAAATCGGAGGCAAGTGGCAGGCCACCAAGGGATAGTTCTGCATCCAGATCGTCCTGATCAGAATCCAGATGATCATCCACTTCCAGCACTGAGGCCCGGTGACTTAAGAGCCCGGACGTTCCAAGACTAGGCAGCCCGATGCTGGTGTCATCGTCATCATCCATCAAAGTGGCGTCAGGGTTTATGGAGGGAAAGTCGGGGAGGTCCTGCGCAAAGGACTCCTCAGCGTCACTGTGTCTGTCGAGATCTGACCAAAATGACACGGACAGACGGGGGAAATGTCAGTGACAAGAGCAAACCAAGAAAACGCTCCAAAAAAAACGTGGAATGCCGACATCCTTACCCTCAGAGCCTTCTGTGAGAGGGGTCTGGCCACGGGATAGATTAAAGGTCCCATTGTCAGTGTAGGACACCTCAGCGTCGGAGTGCTCAGAGTCGGTCAGCGCAAGTTCCTTTGCAACAATCGCATCATCGAACTGGATGAGGAAGCAGATTCATTAGCTTAATGTTTAGTAGTTAGCGTTCTGATTTTGCTGCCTTGTGTTTTTTGAGATGAAAATCATTTCATTAACTTTTTCTCTTTGCCGTACGGGAGTTTGCAAACTTTGTCTATTCCCCTCTTTATTCACTCTGTTTGCTCCCATCCAGCCGGCAGGCTTTACTGCACTTCTGCATTCAGGCAAAAATACACATGCACATGACAAACCCAGCGCGTCATGTGAGCTTCTCAAAGAAGCTCTGATGTACCACTTTAAATAACACTGTGCTGAAATAAAAAAGCCACAGGTATGCAGCAAATTCATGCACCTTTTTATTTCAATCAGAATTTTCACACTGGCAATGCGAGCAGCCATTACCAGCAATAAAGGTGCTGTCGGTTGCCTTAAGTTACCCAGTTATTTTCTTTTTTAATAAAATGTTCGCTGCAGCTGACAATCTGTTACCAAAACAGGAGTGTTAACTGATTCGGCACGTTAAGCAGACAGGTGCAGGCATGTCTCCCAACACACACATTTTAATGTTGCATGTCAAAAAAGTAATGCGTAGAAAACTACACCCACATAATTCTAGTTCCTTCTGAAAACAAAATTTACTGGAAGTAAGATTTTACATTTTTTTGAGCTCAATAATAAACAATACCAAGCCACTTAATAAGATGTTCACTGACATTTATATCCAAACAATTATACTAAAATGTTTAGAATCTCTGGAAAGCAACTGACTGTTGGGCAGAAAGCAGCCAACTCCTCCTCGCTGTCACTGGCGTCACCTGAAGAAGCGGCGTGGATAGGTTTCCTTCGCAGGACTGGAGAGTAGAATGGCATGGTTGGGTTAACATGGATGACAAGAAGTTGCCAGTCATTTATATTAATCATGTAAATTGCGGCCAACCATATTAATCAAAGCGAATAGTGCTCAAAAGAGAAAATGAATGCATGTTCTTTCCAAACTGAGCGCTGGCACGTGTACGCCTGCTGCTAACATCTGGCTTTTTTGCTGCTCAATGTTCCACTGTGCTGTCCACACGCTAATGTTTGCTTTTTGATTTATTTATCGTTACTAATATTTTATCCATACAGTTAAGAAAACTGTGCTGAGCTACTTACATTGATTATCAATAGGCTTTGACATCATGTATCCACGAACGCTGAAGTCCAGCCGCTGCAGGACCGGCTCCAGCTTCACACACGCATGCTGAAAAACCTTGTGATGGACTGCCAGAGGGGCCAGGAGGGTTGCCAGCACTAGAGAAGAGAGGAAATTAGGTCCAATGCACATTCAGCAGCTACTTTTCTCACTCTGAAAGTCGCTCACTACCTGTGTTCGCCTCGATAGGGAGACAAAGTGAAGCGTGGACATCAACAGGGAGTTAACAGGCAGAATGCACGCTGATGTGGATTGTGTCAGACGTCAGAGTGGCGGGCCTTGGCAGGTTTTGCATCCTACACTAGCTGAAGGTTAGGAGATTAAACCTGTCTACGTCTGACGTCCTTCACCATCTGCCTGGCTCCGTTCACCCCTTCCTTGTGTGTCTTATCCCGGCTTTAACCACCTCACAAAGTAGACCCTGATACTGGGGCCCCATAGATCTGGTTTCACCACGCATGCATTTTTAATAGGCTCGCGTAAGCCGAGTTTCCCCGCCGGTGTGGTCTCATGAAGGGGCATAGATCTGTAGGCTAGACTGGTCAGACTCACCGGCAGAGTAGGAGAGCGCCAATCCAGGAATGTGGCGTCCAATCATGGCCAAACAGGTAAACACGCCGCAGGTTAGGATACAAAACTGACGTGGGACATGCAAGCACACAGATTAGGATGTCAGCATCAACAATGTATGTAGATTAGGGAGCAATTTTTCAGCCAGGGTATATATATAGACAATTTTTTGCATGACCATATCGTGATAGGTCTGTGGAACTTTTCTAGACATTTTCCAGAGTTGTGATTAAGAAATGGACGAGTTGGAATAGAGGTGTACAGTGGCCATCCAGCAAGTAGTTGATGTTATTTCCATTAAGCGATTGGCACAAACCCATAAGAACATAAACATCCAAGGATGATGAAGCACTTTCATTTAGTATGAAGTGCTTAGAAAAATGGAGAAATGAGATTTGGGAACCTCAGGCGTTGAGGGCTTCAGGCAAACTCGACAGGAAAATTAAAACAGTGAGACTCGAGTTGTTCATAACTACATTTTTTAACCAGCTGTGTGACCGCACACTGGTGTGCACTTTTTGCACACCAGACGCCGCTCACTCCTTGCCTAAACCAAGACAATCTCCAGCTGTGGGCTACATCACTGACGGGGGAAATAACAGAATGAGAAAATAGCCTCTGTAACAATAACAGAGATTTGTTGTAGTGCCCAGTTTCCATACAGAAACAGATGCTGTATTATATTGGGACTGTTTACTGGAAAATGTCGTCTGGATGTGGTGTGTTGTCCTCACCTTGCCGGGGTTGAGTCGTTTGTACTGCACCACAGTGGACGCGAGAACTGCTGCGCTCACCCAGGCCTCAGCGATGTGATGGCACAGTTCAGGCACGCTGAGGACACCAGGCTGCACCAGGCCCCAGCTATATAAACGGAAATTATAAACATCATCATCAGCCTTCTCACTGTAACAATGTTACTGCCGCCGCCATCTTAAAAAGGCAATACTGGCAGTTGGTTACAGTAAACACAAAATTGTGGCTGTGGTTACACACCTCTCATTTTCTGATTCATCCAGGTTTCTGACTGTGGAGGAAGAAAACATTTGGCTTTTTAGAAGCATTTCATACCGTATTTATGACCATTCTAATCATATCTAATATTATATGCAAGTTTCTTTTTCAGCATGTCTCTATTTGATCTCACTGGGACTTTGAACACCATCTGTGACGCAAGTTCAAATACAAATGCAAAAGATTAACTGTTCCAGTCCAGAGTGAAGGGCTGCCGATTGATGACATATCTGCTCTGATAAAGGACCGTTTCTGTTGCAATCACAGAGAACTGGGGATTAGATCTCCGACAAATTTAACACACTTATCTAACATGTTCTTGCGGTAGAGTAAAAGAGCAGACCGTGTCAGAGTGTTCGGGAAATATGACTAGTGCCTTTTGAGGCCACAATGAGCACCTCTAATCTCTGGCCAGATCTTGTTTCTCCAGGTATCGAGGCAGACCACCACAGCCAGACCAGAGGCCAGCAGGAACAGCAGGCGGAGTGAGGTCAGGGCAAAGAACCTAGAGGAGAAAGAGAGAGCAAACACAGGCACTAATGGGTTTAACATCTTTAAAACCAGGAGAAAATGAAGTTGAACAGCTCAGCAGTTTAGTACATTATTCATAAAATCACATGAATACTTGTCTTCGGTTTCTTTTAATCTGAACTAAAAAAAAAAAGTCTTTTCCCCCTTAGATGTGTGTAACACTCACTTGTATAAAAAAAAAAATGAACAAGTAAAAGGTCTTCACACCTCATAGCACTGCTGTTATCTAAAATGCAGGTGAAAAGCATATTGATGATGAATATGCATATCATCCACCAACAATGGAAAACCTGTAAGCTGCACATCTGTGGACGGAGATACTGCTGCTTAAGCAATTTCCATCTTTGAAGGTTCACGCAAACTAATTTCCTGCCCTGGGCCCGAACAGGTTAAGTCCAAACGAGTTGCTCTGCTTTCAGATCACAAGACTCCAGAATTTGTTGACCTCGACAATGCCGTATGATTCTGCCAAATAGCAGTCAGAGATTAGCCTGACAAAGAATTTGTTGGCATAATGAGGCCTATTATTGGGGCAGCTGTACAATTAAAAACAAAGTGCCAATGTCTGCTAGGAATGGTTCTGGAGGCGTGAGCGCCAGAAAAAACAACATGAGCACTGTTGGAAAAAAACAACTGAACAATGGACAGACATACGAATATAGATAACTGCGTTCAAATTGTGCATGCTTAAGTGTCTCAGAGGTTCTGCGGGCGTTAACGCAGCTCGGTTGCAAGCGTCGGGGTTAAGTTAGAGGTGTTTCTAAGTGTGTCTATATATAGAGGCACTGGTGAGCCATCTGTCTGGTTCTGCAATTGGCAGGTGAAACGTTGCATTGTGCTACGGCAGCAGCTGCTTGCAGTCACGCTGGCTTTCACCCAACAACCGAGCAGTCACGGGGTTGTCGGCGTGAAGCCTGCCGCTGCAACACTGGCACAAGCATACTTGATGGAAAAGGAGTTTGCCAGCCCCCGAAAAAAATAAATAAATGCACAAATTAAAACTGCCCGAAACTCACCAGAACACGACGTTGACCACCGTGTAGAGAAGCACACACTGGAAGGGTCTCTCCCACACTAGGACGGACTGCAGGTAGGTCAGGACCGGCTCGTAGGGGCCCAACCTGGACTGAAGAGCAGCTTTGACAGCCCGCACCTGCCCGTCTCTCTCGCTGGAGCACGGTCGACTTCGCAGGCAGACGTTCGACCCCGACTTGCTGGAGCCGCCGACCGCGGACGCGTCCTCCGTGTCCCCGGTGTGCGCCATCTTAGCGTTTACCGTCGCTGGAGAAAGCATGCAAAAAAAAAAAAAAATACAGACTCGGTGGAAGCAGGTACGCCGCTTTAACGGGAGGCACCACAGCGCCACTGAGCTGCTCGACCCAAAACACCGACTTAAGCTAACGTGTTTTCAAGCTAACAGCTAGCGGCGACGGCGCTGTCACGTCATTGTCACGTCCGCCGCTCGCAGCCTCGGGAGATTTAGACGCAGGGATGCGAAAGGGGCAGATGAGGAAGTCGCTTGCAATACACCGACACTTACTAATTTGTCATTTTCTGTGCAAATGTCGCGAGTCTTATCTGAGACTGACAATATGGCGTTATCTGTTTTTCTGAGCCCCCCGACGTCCAATCAGAGTCCACGTGGACCCATGTGTCATGTTGCGTTCAAAGGCATCGGGATTTTTTTTCATCGCGCTACATTGATAAACAAGTCAGAGCTGATCGTCGTCATCATCATCATCATCATCGTCATCATCATCATCATCATCATCATCATCATCATCATCAATGCGATGGCAACTCTTCCACTGCTCCTTTATACACGCCTTTATATGGTATCCAGCCGTTTCCCGTTTATCTCATCTGAATTTCAATGGCTTTGAACTAACCAAATAATGTACAAGATAAAAATCTACCCCACAACGTCAGACGACGTTCGACTTGAAGGTTATACCGGAAGTGCATTCACGCCACCTTGACTATTGTAGTTCCGAGAAGTTCTCACTTTTTTTTTAAAGTTATATAATACGAATGAGTGTAATCAGTCAGTACAGGACAATATGTAGGTGACACCAGACTATGGCAGAATAACAAAAAGAAAAGACGGGAAATTGGTGACAGATTGTTAGATAATGGTGAAATATTGACACACGTGTCTTAGGCAAATAACTGAGTAGATATTAGTAACTGAAACGCAATTCTTATTAGGGATCAGTGAGGGAGACCCAGAGTAAGTCAATTTCAATAGATAATAATTCAAAGGATGGGGTTACATCAGAACATTTGGCTTCATCAACATGAAATTTCCCTCATAAAATGAAAGGATTAACAATAGTGCTTAAGTGTTTATCATTGCATTGAAAATATCTAATATATTAATAGAAATGACGTGTATTGTTTTACATAGTATCTAGTTCTCAAACACCAGAGAGTAAGAATAATACAAAAATGAGCATCCACAAGTCAACTGTGCATTTGTAATCAACATGCGAAAATTTATATATATATATACATTAATGTACGTTTCTTACTTGATGTAAACTTTGAAAATCTGCCATGTGCCATTTAGTGTCGGTAAACAGAGAGCTCCAAAAAGATTTGCAACCTGGGTGTCATTTTTCTAGAGTTGTTAAAAGCATTGTTATGCTTGTTTATGCATGTACTGCTCACTGAATCAATACCACTGATATAATAAATGGATACAAATCAAGGAACCTCCTGTGTCTTTTGTCTGTTTTTCATAAACTCTGTCATTGGGTATGGAATTGAATATAAAGTCAAATTCTTTACATTGACTGTATTAATTTCTTTAAATCTGGAAAATTTTCTCTTTTTGAGAAAGGTTTCATTAGAAATTGGCCGCTCAAATTAAACAGATATTTCTGTCAGCCCGGTTTTGGAAACGATGTGATTTTTCCCCCGTTTGTGTTCTACACTAATTGTTCCATAAATTATATGGAGAAAAGTTATGAGAATAAAAAGTTATGAGAATAATATGCTCGTTTCAATGGCAAAAGCGCTTGCTGGTAGAAATCACCGCTCAATGTGTGAATTTGGAAAAGTGAATGTTTACTATCCTCTAGTGGTCATTCCCTAGAACTGCAACACGATTAGTAAAAGAGGGTCAATGTAAATATGGCAGCTTCAAAGTACTTCCGGTTAATAATTTCAAGATATTTTAACCAATCCAATTGGGTTCAGGATATACAGGAATCACGTGTGATGTTTGCAGTCTCCAAGCCCGCAATAAAATTAGTAAACCCTTAAGTGGAGACCCACATATACACTGTAAAATAACTTTACACTCAGACTCTCATCTCGTGCAACCGTTCGGATCATGGGCTTTGCACAAAAACCCGCAGCCGTGGCTTTTGCGGCTTTTACAGCAGTACTCACGCGAACACACTAGGGGGCGATGTGCTATCCTGATATCGGTGCGCCTGCCGTCAAAAAAGAAAAGAAAAAGAAAACAACAACAACGAAGAAGTCCGCTTGTGGCGTCAGACCAGCGCCAAGCGGGAAGGAGCGGGCCCGCCGCTTGAGGAGCGGGGAGTGCGTGTGTGTGTGTGTGT
Organism: Dactylopterus volitans; assembly: GCA_901007715.1. Taxonomy (NCBI): domain Eukaryota; kingdom Metazoa; phylum Chordata; class Actinopteri; order Syngnathiformes; family Dactylopteridae; genus Dactylopterus; species Dactylopterus volitans. The sequence continues at coordinate 40,142 of CAAKHG010022379.1, forward strand.
GCTTCTTTTCGCCTGCTAGCAAGCAGCTAGCAAGCTAGCTAAGCGAGGAGCCACGTAGGAGCGAACATGCCGCGGGAAATCATAACGCTCCAGCTCGGTCAATGCGGGAACCAAAGTACGTGTGCAAGACTTAGCTAGCGTCAGCTGCGCCATCCCCGTGCGCACATTTAAACCTAACCATCCCCAGTGTGTAACGCTAAGTTGGGTCGGCTAGCTGGAATTTTTTTGTTTGTTTTTTTTGCAATGTAACGATGTGTGCTAAGTGTGGATACCAAAGCTAGCTCAAAGCGGAATGTGACTCCAGCGTTAAATGACGACAACCGCGGCGCGCCTTATATCTAACGGCTTCTTTATGTGCATGTTATCGTAACGAACGTGGCCGGTGTGCGTTTGACCGGGACGCAAACTCAAAGCCACGCACGGGTGAATCAATGCGCTTTCATGTGGATGTGACGTGAACCTGCTCTTTGGTTTACAGTCGGTTTTGAGTTTTGGAAGCAGCTGTGTGCGGAGCACGGCATCAGCCCGGAGGGGATCGTAGAGGAGTTCGCCACCGAGGGGACCGACAGGAAGGATGTGTTCTTCTATCAGGTAACTGCCTCATGCATGTATAGTCTTCGCGTCGCCATCACTCGCTTCACGAGTCACTTAAAAGCGAATAATGTCCCGCGCGCATTGCGTTCAATACATGTACGTCCGCCCTGTCAAGGTAAAATAGGTTTTTTTTTGTGGACGTGCATTGCGGCAGCGCGCCGCTAGATGGAGCTGTCGCGCTGTCATCCGCAGCAGTCCAGGCAAACTGTGGCATTTCTCCACTAATCCCCAGGTTTTTTTCCCCCCCTTTTAATTCCGCAGGCGGATGATGAGCACTACATCCCTCGCGCGGTCCTCCTCGATCTGGAGCCCAGGGTGATCCACTCCATCCTCAATTCTCCCTATGCAAACCTGTACAACCCCGAGAACATCTATCTCTCCGAGCACGGCGGAGGGGCCGGGAACAACTGGGCGAGTGGATATTCGCAGGTGATCACGGCAAGACGTGTGACGGCAAAGCCACAATAAGAAAGCTCCCATATGTTATGAACCCTCTACAAATGATTAACTTTTGCCCTGACCCTTTTTTTTTCTCCCCCCGCCACCCGACAGGGCAAAAAAATCCAAGAGGACATATTTGACATCATCGATCGGGAGGCAGATGGCAGCGACAGTCTTGAGGCAAGTTGTCGTTCGTCACATGTGGCTGTGAGAGATTAGGGCTGTGGCTATGAGGATTTTCAAAACTGATAGATATTGCTGTGACCTCTATATGCGTCTCAGTGATTAAGACGCAGCGTTCTCCATGCAAACCTTGGGGCATTACACCACTGAGGGGCAAACTGCAGCTGGGAGCCTGAACGGCCAACATACTTGACGGCAACAACAGTACACTTGGCTCATCGTGAAAATAAGGAATTAATTTTTTTTAAAATTGACACCTGAGATCACAATACGAGGGATGAAGCGAGATATGATTGTACGCAAACACAAGGTCTTTATAAATATCTATGTAAGACCTGACAGAAATGAATTATTACTATGGTTACAGTGCCCGTCATCTTATAACCAGCCAAAAAACCCCAGCCCATCACTTTTATTCTTTGCTTTTTTTTTTTTTTTTTGGCTGCTGAACTTTCTTTAGCTTCCAGCCACATGTAAAATTACACTTGCATTTCCCCTCAAAGGTCTGCAATTTCTGTAAGCCATTCACATTATGACCCCACATTATTATTGAGTGTGTGCGCTCCCTGTGTGTGTTGGATAGGAAGGTGGGCCGAGCTGTGCATGTGTGTGTTGGCAGGGTGTGGCACCTAAAACGTCTGGTGATAATAGCTGGGCGAGAGTTGAAGGCAGGTATTAGAGGGCGGTCTTGGGGAGGTGGGGGGGGGTTGAGGAAGTCTATTTGTGAGGTGGGGCTGAACTTCCCTTTTTATATAAGGGCCTAGGAAGCGGAGAATTTGCTCACCCACCCACACACACACACACATACGCTCGGCTTTCTGCATCAGTAGACTTTACAGTAAGCTTAAGACACACGTGGCACAGTCTGTAGCTGCAAATTTGAACTGCGAGTGATGAGTAAGCCTTTGTCTCCAGGGATTCGTCCTGTGTCATTCCATTGCCGGAGGGACGGGCTCCGGGCTGGGGTCATATCTGCTGGAGAAACTCAATGACAGGTCCATAAACACACATGTTACATGGGACTATTCGGCTTTTAAAGATGGCCTTTTTTTCCCCCTCCCATCAGCAATGTTCACTTTCTCGTTTTTCTGGGGGCACAGTGTCTTAAGCATGATATGTTTTTTTTTTGTTTTTTTTACTGATCTCCAGGTACCCAAAGAAGCTGGTGCAGACTTACTCTGTTTTCCCAAACCAGGACGAGATGAGCGACGTGGTCGTTCAGCCGTACAACTCGCTGCTCACGCTGAAGAGGCTCACCCAGAATGCTGACTGCGTGGTGAGCAGCAGCGCTCGTGAATGAATGCTGATTAATCCCATTGCTCCCTTCGCCTCAGAGCGCTTAACTTCTTTTTTTTTTTTTAATAAACAAACTCCGTTCAGCTTGTAATCACACCACTCGAACAACAGCTTTTCTAGAAAGTCTTGAGGGTTTTTTTTTGTTTTTTTTTAATGCTCCATTTTTTTGAAGGGTAGGAATAGACTTAACTTTGAATGTACTCCTTAAAAGATGTTTGATTTGCAACCATAATACTGTCAAAGTATATATAAAGATTGGCTTGTAAAATAAACGAGGCAATGGTGATATAAAAGAATTGTATGTAGATGTGACAAAAAAGACTTCAAGAGACCAGAAGTATTCGCTTGGGCACCTTTTTAGAGGTGCTTTAAAAGTTGTATTATGTTTGGAAGAAACCAAATACAAAACAGAACACAGTAGCTTAACTTCCTCTATCAATGAACTGAGCTGAGGCAAGGAAGGGGAAAAAAAAAAACCCCAACGGTCTTATTGCCAATTAAATTATGCTGTGAGGTCAGACTAATTTGGTCTCATGTTCTGCTGTAAATGGCAGGGGTCAAGGTCAGCGAGCGCGCATGTCATGTGTACTAAAGACATCAAAGACCCACAGTATGAAACCCTTTCATCAGTAAAGTTTGATCAAACACCCCTTGGGCTTGTTATTCAATGTTGCCGCAGTACCAGTGAAACACTACTTCATTAACAAGCGTATACTGCACTTGCCAGTTTGCGGCTTCACTTGTTAGAGATATTGATCTGGAGAGATTAAAGCGAAACACCACTCCCTCGTCCACACCAAAAAAAACAAAACATTTATTGATATGAAGGTAGAAGTTGTGACCTCTGTGAAATTGTTTGGATCTGTAATTTAGTCACCCAATTCTTGTTAAATTTTTTTTTTTTTTTTTTTTTTGGTCAACAACAGTGTGTGTGTGTGCGTGTGTGTGTGTGTGTTTCCTAGCGCTGTTCAATCGATCAGCTGGTCTGCCGTTTTCACTTGTAGTGTCTTCTTTATGCCGCTGCCCTCCGTGTGTAACAAAGAAGCAACTTCAGCACCGGCACTGAGGCATTGCAAATCAAGCTTATTAAATCTGTCTCAAATTGGTGATTGTATTAGCCCGAGACGCTCTGACAGTCTTAATGGTGTTTCCTTTCTAATATCTACTTCCTCCTGGTTCTTGCATAAGGCCCGCATGTTGATTAAATTAGCCATAGAGCTAATAGAATCTACCCAAGAATCGGTCCCCCTGTTCGGTGGTACAGTGTGCCTTTTATGTTCAGTTCTCCCAACAACAGCACACTGTGTTTCTTCTTAAGAGGTTCCTTGACTGCGTCATTACCTCGATACCCTCTCGCTCTTTCTTTAACAGCATAGCAGTATATTGACTTCAATCATGTTTGTGCGCTGGAGGGAATTTCTCCCTGGCCATTTTTCTCTTTGTCACTCGGTCTCTCTCTCTCTCTCTCTTTCTTTCTCTCTCTCTCTCTCTCTCTCTCTCTCTCTCTCTCTCTCTCTCTCTATCTCTATCTCTATCTCTCTCTCTCTCTCTCT
>CAAKHG010022380.1:0-15499 GCA_901007715.1 Dactylopterus volitans
GCGATATGTACACAATTCACACACGCTCCCGGCGCATCAGTGCGCCCGCACGCACGCACACGCACACACACACACACACACACACACACACACACACACACACACACACACACACACACACACACTCGCATTCAATCACCTTCAGTTCAATTCATCTGCTTCGTACCGAACCCTCAGCCGAAGAGCGCGGCGTCATGGGATCCCCGTTTTCTTTTCTTTTTTTTTCAAAAGAAGCTGACAGGCTTTTTTTTTTTTTTTTTTTTTACAGTTTTAGTGCAATCGCGTAGTCTCTACAAAAAAAAAGTACAACAGCTGTGACCTCGGCCGAGGAGGGAACCGGTTGGAATACACACACGCGCGCGCGGACACGTACAGTCCAGTTTTAAAGGATGTGCAGTAATTCACCTCTGATATGTGGAGCTACCAGCAGGAACATAACATTACTAAGAGCCTGTTGTTTCTAACAGTTACTGATGAAGTAGCGATATACATCTCTCGACCTCCTGGTGACGCGGCTGTTGACTGCTGCGAGGCGACTGGCCGGCCTCGTCGCAGCCACGAAAGATTCTCCGGGACCTCAGATCAAGCTGTCAAGCGCACCTGCACCCGCCTCTGACCTCCTAAAGTGACTTTTACTTTTAAAATCTTAGCATGCTAATGGTAAAGATAGAACGGGGTCGGGGGGAGAGATCAGTCAGCGCAGCACCCAAGCCCTTTAAAAGAATAAATGTCATTTATCTTAATTACACTTTGAAGAACAATCCTGTAATAACTTAAATAACTGAGAGTAATTTTTCTCCATGGGGTCTTTAAATTGCATCTTGCCCCCAAAATAGGTCAGAGAGCGCCTCTAGATAACGGCGGCCACCTCTCTGGCGCATGTTTCACGTATATCAACATGTTTGGACTGTACAGACTTTTGACTTATTTTCAGTGTTGGAGGAGGAAAAAAGAAAAGAAAAAAAAAAAAAGACAGATGGGAGAGAAGATGGTTTCACGAAGAGTTCCGATCTGCCAAACCTGCTTCTGTCTTCCTGGTCATGTTCATCTAACTAGCGAACTCTTGACTGACATTGAACAGCGCCCGACAGTTCCAAAGCTATTATTATTATTATTAATATGCGAGCTGTTCCTTTACTGGCTGAACTTCAACATACCACCTGACCTATATTTCTTGCTGAACTCTTCCTCTATCATCAGTTCTCCCTCATATTACACAAACACACAGGTAAATATTCCGGTTAGTACATTCAAAACGAGATGCTCTTTTTCTTTTTCTTCTGTTTTTTTTTGTTGTTTTTTTTGGCATGTTAATAGTAAATAGTGTAAAACGGAGCTTTGCGCCAAAATAAAAGTCGCACAAAGAGGCTGCTGATTTTCAGTGTTTTTACGTACTGAATGAGCGAGGGGACAAAAAAAAAAAAATTATAGCCCCGTTATTGCACTTATGTGTAAGATGGGAGATGGAGGTGGGATGAGAATTAGGATTTGTGGAGAGCAGATTGGACTGTGTTCTCAAACACCAATTTATCTCCAGTCTGGGCAGAGCGTCAAAGACACGCCCTCTAACCATCCTAAAAAACAAACAAAAAAAACAAAAAAAAACATCCTTCTGTTTGCCCGTGCACACATTAGTTCCACACGGATCAAATAAGGAGTGGGGGGGTGTCTTTAAATGTAACTGAGTCAGAGACTTTATCATGTATGTGACCAGTTCTGTTGGGTGATTCGTCAAAGAAAAAAACCCCAAAAAACAACAATGTAAAGTGTTGTGTTTGATTTTTCCCATCCTTCAAGACATGTCCAAGATCTCACACACTCATAGACACACAGACACACACACACACGCCCCTCACACCACCAGGATCTTGACCTCGTCCTGTTCGTCGGGCCGGTAGAAGAAGGGGATGCAGGGGTTCTCCCCGAGGAAGGGAGGAGATCTTTGCGCCCCCTGGGGGTTCTGGATCTCCTGGAGCAGCTGCATGATCTGCCGGGCTGTGCCGTCCTCGTTGGGCACCAGGGGCTTGGGGTCACTCTGGCCCGTCCCGGCTGAGAGCGTCTGGGGCGCCAGGGCTTCCAGGCTTGCGGCGGGCTCAGACAGAGGAATGTCCTCCATGGCTTCTGCAGCGGAGAAGGAGAGCAAGACGTTTATCATCTTGAAATGGAGAGCAAGTCGAATTACTATCATTAACAAAAACATTTCTTTGGACCAAAATTACTGAATTTTATAGCGGAGCTGTTTCAATGGATTGCACTTTACAAATCAGCTTACGGGTGAAGTAATTTAATTCACAACTATAGGCAGGCGCCATATTAAAACACATTGTCAATTAATCTGCAGTGTTCAATTTTGGCCACTCTTAAGGGTGACGAGTGCAGGGTTGGGTGCCCACCTGCTCCACTGACAGCGTTCGGCTCGGTGTGCGTGTGCGCCCGGTGATCGGCGCGAGCGTGATCCTCCCCGACAGGAAGCAGGTCGGGGTTGACCGTGCCCGTGCCGCTTACAGCGCCGGTGTAACGGCTGTACCAGTCGTTCCTCTCGGCCACCAATCGCATCACCAGATCCTGCAGCTCCGCCAGCTTCGCCTGGTGGACGGCGCAGACACAGGAACCATGACACAGGCGGAAAAAATGGACAGTCGGAGGGCGGGAACTCAATAAAGACTGATTTCTACAAAAGTCTAGAGACTCAATTTGCTTTTTTGGATTTGCTATTTTACCGAAGCAAACCATGGACCTGGAAACCATCTAAAACAGGCACATTCGTAAGGTTCCAAGTTTGTTAAATTACACAGTAGCAAGAATCTAATTGTTGGTAAGAGACAGAAAAAAACGTCACATCCACTCGTGGTCATGTTCAGTACCTTCATCTCCTCCTTATCCTGAGCCAACATGCTGATGTACTGCTCCTTCTCTTGGTGTTTTTGCTTCATGATGGCGCGCTGACTCTGGTACAGGGCGATGTATTCTCCTGAGAGGACACACACACACACGCACACGCACGCAGAAAATGAGAACAGAGATGATGCTCTACGCTGAAGTTTACAGTCCGATGACGGCGATGCAGAACACCAATACTCCTTTTAAAATGAAGTCATGATTAATGCTCAGCATCCTCCTGCCACACCTATAGTGTCCGTCTCTCCGGACAGCTGGATGCAGCGATGCTCGAGCTCCTCCACGCGCTCCTTCAGGTCGGCCTTCTCTTGCATGAGGGAGGTGAAACGCTGCTGCAGCTTCTCCATAGCGGTTTGCAGGGCCTGATGAACTTCCACTGGCACTCCTCCCTCTGGGCAGGAAATGGTATGGGACGATTAAATTTGTGGAATGCACCCCGCATACAGGTGTTTAACTGGATCAACACCTAAGTCATGTGAACATCCGGTAGACCATTTGCTTTCTCTCACCTGAATGCTCGTGACTGTGCTCGCAGTGACCGTGTTGGCCCTGAGTGTGGTCGTGCTCGTGATGGTGGTCGTGCTCGTGCTCGTGATGGTGGTCGTGCTCGTGATGGTGGTCGTGGGCAGGCTGGTGGCCGTGGTGTTGATGTTCGAGGCTGAGGGCCACGGCAGCCTGGTGCTTGGCGGCCAAGTGCAGCCGGTGCTCCTCCTGCAGTTGCCTCCTGGCGTCATCCCTCTCCGCCTCCAGCTGAGCCAAAGCGCCACGGATAAACTCCTCCTGAGGGAGGACAGGAAGTGTTCGGGAGGGCGGTTTATAGTGCTGATTTTGTTCTTTTTCTTCATCAAAATAACCCAAACTAATTCATACTGTCAAGCTTGCGCTTGCACAGCACCTCGAAAATGCCAACTTCCGATATGTGTAACAAAAGGCAACGCAAAGACGGAAAAACATTCTTTACATTCCTCACCATCTCTTTGTGGCTCTCAAAGTCTTCTGGGATAATTATGGGGGACGTTTCCTTTGAGCTCTCAGGCAGGGACTGGCTTTCCACGCCATCTCCTGAGCAACATAATGATAACTTAATATTAATAAACGCTGACAGCTACTGCTTTCAGTTGAAGTGAGTGATTCCAGTGCGTGCCACTCATTCTTTTTAAGCTGTTCAAGTGTCAAAATAACAGCTGACATGGCAGCTGGCGCACAGCCGCGTTTGTGAACTGCTTCTTTTACTCAATTGTCTGTGGGTGGCACAAGTCAAGACTGAAACTGCATCTCAACTAGGCGCATCTCATTAGTAATTGTCCTTGTTTTATTTGATGAGCAATGTGGAAGCGGTTGTGCTACTTGAGGAATTGGTTCACAATCACAAACATGTCTGTGAAGGCAACTTGAGCCTTCACCATTTGTCACTGAATTTCAAAACGACACATGAAGAAACATAATCTGAAGAAAACTGCCAGCAACCCAGTGACGGGTGAATGTTACCTTGGTCTCTGGGTGGTGTGGCGAGCGCCGAGCTGTTGAGCAGCTCCTTCACCTCCGTCTTCAATTGCTCGTTATCGCTGACTAACTGCTCCAGACGCTCCTGTGGGTGGAGCCGGTGACTTACATCAACACAAATATTCATACAACAAATAAGGAGGAATCATGCGCGTTTGGGGGAGATAAACAGTGGACAGCGGCAGAGAGGCACATTCTAATGATCAAGTTACTTTTACTCAGTTGTGCGTAAAATGAAAGAAACGGACGCTGAGGCCTGAATAGAGAATAGCCATGAATACAGATGAGGGCAAAGCCTGGTTCCTGACTTGCATACCTGCGCCTGCTTGAGCTGATTGTGACTCCTCTCCAGCTCCATGCGGCCGTGGCTTTCGTCGTGCTGCAGCCGGTCCATAATCTGGCTCTGCTGGAGATACTGACGGTGGAGCTGTTCCCTCTCTGAAGCCAGGGCCTGGTAGCCGGCAGAGTACTGCTGCAGGTGGGCCACGATCTGGTCCCTCTGCTCCATCAGACCATGAGTCTCCGTACATTTCAATTCCAGCTGGGGGCGACAGAACAAAGGGTGAAATTAGTATCTGGAGGATGAGGGAAAAATCTGAATGCGATCATCATTTACTACCCTAAAATGTTAATTTACTAGTTTGCACATGGCAGACGGCATCTAAAGGGAACTAACGCAGAAGATTAGCGCACGGGAGGTGAAAATTGCAAAAAGTAAAACTGGCATATAAGCGACAACAGCAGCATTTTTGACATCATGCAAAACATTGTACATGTAAGACAGTGATGTGTGAGAGCGAGACCACACCTGCTCCTTGACGTTGTGCAGTTCCTCCTGTAGCTCACCCATCCTGCGCGCCAGCTCCTTTTTCACATGCTGCTCGGACTGAATGGCGGTGGTGAGCTCCATGTTCTCGTTCGTCTGCACAAAACAAAAAGTAGCCGGAGTTTTGCCGTAAAGGCATCAGTCTCCCACCATCAGAGGTGATTCTCGCTATGAATGTGCTTCTCTAATTTGTGAATATTCAAAGTCAAACCCTGATGTGACCAGCAAATAACAAAACACGAGACATAAAGAGGACCTCAATGAGTTAACCATGAACATAAATCATAAAAATAACAGCACTGCTTGCAGAATGTGCCATTGAAAATATCGGCAGATGGTCAGCTACATTTTTAGTCTCACCAGTTTAACGAAACCGTTCTGCAGCTCAGCCAGCTGGTCCTTCAGCGTGCGGTTCTGGGTGAGAGCGCGGCTAATGGTGGCCTTGTCCGACTGAACATCCTCCAACATGCGCCGGCGGTCCTCCACCTCCTGAGCCTGGCTCTCCACCTGCCGCTCCAGCTCCCCCAGACGCGCCTCCTGCTCCGCACACAGCCGACTCAGCTGCTCGTTATCTCGCAGCTAGGGGGGAAATGTCATGGAAACTTAGAAAATCAGCAATTCAGATGGAGTGCTGATAATATTTGAAAAAAATTCAGTGAGAGCAAGAACAACTGGTGTAAAATTGCTGAATACCTTTTGAGAATCTGAGGTGAGGGAAAATACAACCGTTCAAGTGTGTGCCTATGGAATGCATACCTGCGACTGGTACTGTGCATTAAGAGTGTCTTTCTCCTGTTGTAGAGTATTGAGTGCCTCCTGCAGAATCACCTCGCTCTCTGACGGCCCCGAGGACTGAGGCTCTAGTTCACGCTGAGCCTCTTGCTCCTGGGACAACAGCGCTGGAAGAGAAGGAACAAAGTTATGAAGATTTCATTTTGCTCCAGAGATGCGCTGGGCTACAGCGGCTGTGTAAATCTCGCGACGAGCAAACAAAAGGGTAACTGATTTATTTACTTATGGATGAGCTTTTTAGAAAAGTAATCGGCCTGTTTGCAAAGTTGAAGCAACACTTAATACTTTGCTGAGCAACATTTTAATGGCCATAACACAGTGCAATCAGTTTTAATCTAATGATTAGTTTTAGACAATACACCGTGTTTTTAGTTCCACTTCCTCGTTCTCTCTGCCTCTTATTGATCTCATTACTGCGACCATCAACATCCACAACGCAACACTAAACATCCACGGCAGTTATGTGTTGAAATGCAGTTGCCAACAGCTAGCGGATCTTTTTCCGTGATGCAAGTACTTTAAATTCCTTGCCAGTTTCTTTAGTTTAAAGCATTCCACCTTGCTTGCAGCACAGAGTGGGAACACTGCAAGCGATTCGGAGGCTGCTATTTTAAGGCGAGGTTGCTGCACAATGGTGCATTAAAGGCTGAAAATGACTGCGTCTTTTACCTGCAGCGTTTCTCAGCTCTGTGATGCTGGCCTCCAGTTCTTGGACTCGGTTGATATTTCTGTCCCTCTCCTCCGCGACCAATGACACCTGCAAGACATTGACAAACATCAACGGGTCGCTTTTTTGATCTCAGAAAAGGAGAATAACGGCAAGAAAAATTCCGCTCTCCATTTAAAAGGTTATATGAGCCCTTTGTCTTTCGGTTAGTGTTAGTGTGCAGCATACTTGTGTTAGCAGTTGTTCCGTTTTGTCCTTCCACACACGGCCTTCCTCCTGGATCTGCTCTGCATAGCAGTCTCGCTCTGTCTTCAGCTGGCCGATTGACTCCATCAGCTGCAAAATCACAGATTTAGGACGATTCACAGAATTAACAGAGATTAACAGGACATAAACTTCATATTATCTGTGGATTAAAAAAAAAAAAAAACTTAATTGTGACTTGCACCATTTTAAAATAACTAATATAAAATAAAGGGACACATACATGGTGACTGTGCGCTTCCAGCTGCTGCTTCTCTTCCAGCAGTAACTGGATCTGCTGGTTGGCACTAGTAGGATCTGACTGATTGGAGTACTGGACCAATACGGAGAAGCACAACCATCAGAAAAATTCATGTAATGGCAAACACAAAGTTAGAGTTCAATGCAATGCACAGGTAAAGTGAAAACTAATCCCAAACGTTGATGACAGCTAGCAGACTGTACAGCTGACCAATGGGCATAAACTCAACTCACCTGTTGCAACATGAGGTCTGCAATCTCAAGCCTCTTGCGAAGCTCTTCAACCTCCAGCCTCATTGCTCCATTCTCCTGCGCACTCAGTTTCAACTGCTCCGAAAGCTCCGAGCTCTGCTGTTTCGACTCCTCACTCAGGTTGCTGCAAATAAACACGTGCAGAGACTGATCGCCATGTTTCCCCTCACAGATTTACATAGCACCCGTGGGACATCTGGTACACGAGACTGGACTCTTAATACCATCAGTAATAGCGCGACGTAGACCTGCGTCGGAAACCTTACTGAAATGCATCTCCTCGTGTCTGCCTGGAGAAGACGACTTACTTTTGTCTAAATACCTCGAGCCTCAGGGTGTCTCTCTCCTTTTCAAGTTCTTTGTTGTACTGCAGGCAAAAAGCAACAGATTTAATTAAATCACTTCATTGAAAAAAAAAAAAGCGAGAAAATAAATTAGAAAGAAAATGTTTCTTCCATGGATGACAGGATTGAAACAAATAATGTTTAAAGTTGCACCGGCATGATTGCTCAGCGGACTGTGCTTGCACAGAGTGATGACCGCAACGCTTATTACCTTTTCAAACTGTTTCTGCTGTGTGGAGACGGAGGAAAGCGTTCGCTCCAACTCCGACACCCTCTGCTTTGTTGCCTGCAGACGATTATTCAGCTCCTCGGCCTCACCTAAACACACACACACACAGACACATCCAGAATTAACTACCTGCTTGCCAATTCAGATGCATGCACCACACATCTTAAAATCACACCCACTGGATTTCTGCCGTGCAGCCTGTTGTGTGTATTGTAGTGCTGTCTGAAGCTCCGATTTCTCCGATACCAGTATGCCGATGGTTTGGATGTGAACCTTGGGAGAGAGCAAACAGAGAGGGAGGTTTTTTCCTGTGATACTGCTGCAGCACATCTCTCATTTGACCACAACACAAACTAAGTAGCATTTTCACTGTGTGATTAACCCTGGTGATTCAGCCTAGCTAGGCGGACTCACTCGCTAGGGTGAGTGATGTAAAGGGCAGGGTGGGAAATGGGGAGGGCCTATTTTTGGATCAAACTTCTACCTATTTTATATCAGCGTGACACCAGGAACTATGCCCCTACACAATGACACAGTGCTGATTTTAGTTGTGTTTTTCGTGTCATGGATCTGCTTCAGTAATACTTAGAATGTTTCATCAAACAAATTTAATCAGTGTGTTTGACCATAATGATGTACCTGTAGTTGTTCCCGCATGGCTCCCTGCTCTTTGGAAAATTTCTGTTCAAATTCTTTTCGCTCCTAAGGGAATAAAAACATAAAATTCATGAATGAGAAGGAGGGAGGCAAAAAAAAAATTAAAGGAATTCTAGAGATAAACTCAGAGAGGAATGAACAGAGTCCAGCACAAAGGGAGGAAACAAGCTGTTTACCTTCTGTAGTTGTTCTGTGAGCTCCTGTGATTGCTGTGCCTGCCAAACCAAAATCATATAAATTTAAATTACAGAGATATCTTTTTCTTTGTTTCAAAATTCTGTACAAGCTCAATCAAACATACCAGGAATTTGGCATATAAATCAAGATTACATGTACATGCTAGACAGGAAGGGAGCAGTGTAAGTGTAAAGTAAAACCACATGTCTATTTACATTTCAGTCTCTAACTTGTTTTTTTTTTTTTTTTTTTAAATTGAGGTCGTAAGGAAATTCTGAAGTCGTTCTGTTGGTTTGTTGTTTCAGATTAACATTTTGCATCGATTTGAAGCTTTGCGTTTATTGCCATTGCCGTGCTAATGGATCTGCAGGCTGGTAACAACACCTCCACTCAAGTGTGCAATCAAATTGTTCTTTATGTTCTGGTTAGAAACGCATTTTCGTCAACCTAAGAGAAATGTATGTAAATAAAATGAAAACCATGCATGACCTCCTCTAGAGTGTGGTTACTAAAGATGACATGCATAATGCATATACGGTGCATGCACGGTTGTGGTCCAAGGGCTGCAGGGGTGCAACAAATCACACAAATGTGCACATTCAAATATGCACATGCAGACACATCCACACAGCTTCTTACCAGCTGGTTTAGCTTGGTATTGAGCTGAGAGTTTGTTAGGTTGGTGGACTCCAGGGCGGCAGCCAGCTCCTGGTTCCGACTCTATCACGTGCACACATGCATCCGGGAAAGGTGGAGGAAAATAAATAAATAAGAGAAGGATACGGGGTCGTGACAAAAGACAAACAAAGAACACATGGGGGGGGAGGAGAAAAGTTCAAATGTGAATTATTAACATGGAGGCAAACAGTAGCACCTTTGTAAGTAGTGCAAAAACAAAATATGTGATGGGTTGTAAAACTGATAAATGGAGCCAGCTGGAGGGTAGCTGAGTCTTCATAACGAAGAATAATTTGCAAGTCGGGTATGCAGACTGTTGCCTGACATCCCCGCTCAGTGCTAATGGTTTCCAAGTATTTCCGGGACATTCATTTATCCTCCTAGATATTCATTCCTTTTACAGCTTTTCATAATGGGAAAGAGCAATGGAGCTAGAACGTGGTTTGAGAAAAGAGGATACAAACTAGCTGAAATATTTCAGAAAGTGATTATGCGACATGACGGGGAAAAGAAAAAAACTTCACTGCAGGCTTCCACTGTCATATCAAGATCCTTGTTTTCAACTGGGTGGAGCCGTGTCAGTGGAGGTGAAGCGCCCCCTGCTGACGGGTTTCAGTGTGTCTGCCGGCATTAGAATGGCTCTTAATGGTCCTAAAAACACTGGGTGCATTTGTGTAGCGAGCAGAAAAATATCTATCCAGCAAACATCTGAGGATTCTCAAAACCAATTTTTAAAAAATACACCATAACATTTCAGACACTGAAATTTAGACTTTTTAGATTTCATGAATAATTCCAAGCTGTCTGTTTTTCAAGGATTAAGTTTTATGGTACAAAAATCTCACTCCCCTGATAGTTATCTGGATATTGATATATCTGGACACCTACTCCTGATCACACACCAGTTCTCTCCTTTCCCCAAATTTAATATCTGCCTCACTTTGTGGAATTCAGTGCAATTTTTTTATCCAAAATTGCATGAGGCTGAAGCCTGCTCTGGTGCTAAAAAGTGTTGTCAGCCTGCTATGACTTAAAGAAAGTTATGATAGCAGAAACACTGAATTAATAATAATGTTGACGCATCGCGGCTGATAGTCGTCCCAGAACTCCACTGATGGATCAGACCAGTGCATTTCTAATACCACATTCAAACACACGTTGCATACTTACTAGGAACATTCTCAGAACTATGAAGTTAAACATTTAAGATTATGCATATACAGGTTTCACAGGGAGCTTCACAATTCTCTGGGATGATTTGAAATGCAAATATTTCATGTCAATCCTCTAGTCCAGAGTCTCGATAGAAAGCCAGTGATTTTACCGTAGTGGTGTCAGACAGTCTGGCTGGTCTGAAATGGTTCTGGGGCCACCATCAGCACAGCTTGGCATTCGATCGCTTATTTTTCCACCAGGATTTTTGGGCTTGGTGAGCCAATCACTTCCACTTTTAACTGTCCAAGATGGACAGTTAGGACTAGAGCAGGGCCATAGAACCCCCCACCAGTTAAACAAGCTTTTTGTGAGAGACTTGATGGTGGACGAGCCAAATAAAAAAAGAAATTTTAAAAGTGTCTGCCTGTTCATGGAGCAGAATCTCTATGGTTTATAGTTTCTCCTCTGCGTCACTTTGCATGTTCACATATCTGTTTTGTTCAAATGTTTTCGGCCATATGTTTCCCGTTATTGTTGCTTCATAATAAGAGCATTTGAAGAAGAAAAATAACAGGAGACTTTTATTTCAATGTATTACATCGGAAATGTTAATCATCGTTTTACAGTCCTATGTGATCAATAGTCACTGATCGTCAGACTGCTTTAAGTGCGAGGTCGATGCATCGTTCTGTCCAGAGACTACTGCAGGGCCGCAACACACTGCATGAAGGGGAATGACTAAAGGCTTACAGCTCACTTGGGGTGGTAAATGTGGTGTTCTTTGTGAGGTTAATGACATAACCCCCAAAAAGCTCAACGCTATAGTGCTGTCACAGAAAAGACATTTTGGGGGGCCTGTTTCATTAAATTTGATTTTATTTGAACAGGCACTGTGTGATAACATGCGCTCGTTCTTAAAAGTCCCAGAAGTCCTGGTTAGACAACAGAAGAGAAATGTTGCTCCCAAAATGTGGCCTCCACTTAAGCTTAGATCACATTTCATGGAGGAGCTACTATATGACTTAATGCCTTCTTAATTTAGAAGACACCCTGAAAATAGTAGATTTCTGACTTACCTCGAGTTCTCTTTCACTGACAGGAGGAGCGCTGTCCCCATTCACATACACAGCAGACGACTGAAATGACACAGATACGCAAATCACTGCATCTCCAACACCGGCATAAAAAATGTTCCATATTCCAAACTCAGATTTAGATACAGAGAAAGCTTCAACTTCACAAGTTACTTTCCTAAAGGCAATAAGACAATTATTTTTGATGCACTACACCATTTCTGTAGACAGGACAATTTGGAAATAATCTGCCTTTGCATGCTAGAAACTGAAATGTACATAATGTATGGCAGGAGGGAAGTTTATTTGGTCAGTCGGTGGTAGCAGCTGCCTTTAAACAAAGGCTGAAGCAACAACGCGTTGGCATATTTTCATACAAAAGCCCACTTCTTGTTTTTCTTCCGACTGTGCAAAACCAAAGTTCTACGGAGATGCATCAAGCTGATGTGATGCACCAGTTGATGCTGTCAGTGGGCCTATGGCCGCTGGGAGCGACTGACAAATCTGAAAATGCTTCCAGTGCATTCCTGCCAAAAAAATATAAGCAACACAGCCTAGCTCAGAGTACACAGCAGTGCGCCTGTGTGTTATTGTAAAAAGCCTAACACCTTAGGACGAAGAAATGCCTTTCAGTGGGGGAGACGGGATGACTTGAGATGCATGAAGATCTTACCTCAGAGACCAGGCCGTTCAGTTGCTGCGAGAGCTGTCTCAAGCTCTCTGTGGACGATAGTGGTCTGCAGGGGGACACGCACAAATACACATGCGCTTGCAATAAATGTGCATCTCAAAGAGACAAACACTATAAGAGCACCTGATAGAAAAATGTTCTAATTAAATTCTATCGAATTATGTCATACAGTACAGTGTTTCCCCTATATGCAATTAGCAGAAAGCAAATGCGGAGCCTTTCCACTACAGTCTCTGTGCTGTATCTTGTAAAGGGCCGGCAACGACGGGATTACAGCAGGCTGATCGATCGCTGTGATGACTGATCAAATAAGCGGCTGTAAAATGATGAAATTTTTCCTTTTTTTTTTTTTAATCTCAACATTCATCCTTTGAGAGAGCCTGTAAGTAAGCTAGATAAGGCAATTCCCTGCTCGGAGCTCTGTTTAAATGTCGTGTTTGTGCTCAGCCCTCAATCGCCCTTCTGGTGCTCACAGACACACAGAAACCTGCTGTCAGTAGGGGGTGTTTTGCAAATACGCACAAAACGTAATAAAAAAAAAAAAGTTTTGCACACTTGGCACATGCTTCACCTACGCTGCTACAACTCCATCCTAGGGGAAACACTTCAGTATGTATGGGTTAGCTCTGCGTGTGGCATAAATTCCTGAGCAGAAGAGTACAAGTAAGGTAACCCACCTGTTTCCCTCTGTTAAACTCTCATTGCCGTTGGTATCGGGGTAATCCTGCAGAGAGCGAGAGACAGACAGGTTGAAAGATGAAGAGAGAGTGGCAGACAGGTAGATAAAAGAGAAAATTTAGATTCTGTAGAAGCATTTCAGAACAAAAATATGTGCGTCATAACGGGGCACATTCATTCCAGCAATAAAATAAGGGGCGATATCTGCTGCCTTCATCACACACACATACATATTAGTAAAAATGCAGACAATGGAGACTGTATAATGAAAGTCATATCATCTTAGGTATGATTCAGAGAGGGTAAACAACAAGACAATGACAAGATATTATTGGAGGGGCAAAAGAGTAAAGCAGGAAAAAAACATGACAAGAGACACACGCAGGCACGCACACACACACACACACCTGGAGGTCAGCGTTGCAACTGACAGACTCAGGGTTAGTGGCAGCATTAGTGCTAGCTGGGTTAGACACAGGCGAGCCGCGGTCAAGCTCGCTCTTTGGGTCCTCCAGCAGCTGGGGAGCAGAGGACACCATGGTCTCCACATCAGCAAAGGTCTGAGGTGACACATACACAAAAACGCACACACTCTTATCGTGCCAAGAAACACACAAAAAAAAGCTGTTATAATGGAGAAACAGATGCATGACAACTATGTCTCTGATCACTTGGACATGTTGTTTACATGCACTGAAAGAACCTAAAAATATTGGATTAAAGCCATGCCATTTAACAGTCCAGGTGAACGCATGACAGAGCACAGGTGAAGGGGACATAAATAACCATGTAATAAAAATATGGAGGATTTATTCTTGTGTTAAATAGCTTACGGAATACTTTACTGCAAACTCTGGTATTTGTGGTGATGACAGTAGAATTAAAGCTGTTTCTTTTTTGCCACCCAATTTTTTTTTTAAACACTCGAGCTCAAGATGCTCTTTCTGAAACCTTGAAAGTATGAAAGTGCTGGGAAAAAAACAACAACAAAACGCTACAAAAAAAGTATGTCATTATACTGCCAACAGTAATTTGAAGCACTGACAAATAACCCCTGCAAGCTACATGATTTAGCCTGATTTTGACCTTCATGTGAGTAACAGTCTGTAATAACAAAATAACACTTTGAAGCATGCACGGAAATGGCACACTAAGAATGAGAGCAAACACAAATGTAGCAACGCAGGCATACATTTCTTGTTTTTCCAGATGCATGCCTGCATCATGCACCCTGATGCAGATATCACAGGCTCGCAGCCACTGGAACTCATGCCACCCAATGAACTCCGCCCATCCGGACTGTGCAACAAAATATGACCTCAGAAAAATGAACCCGTAAAAGCTCCACTTGTCTCGGCCATGCAGGCGCGCTCTCCTGATGTGGATTTTAAAAGCGCAGCACCAGTGCATGATATTTAGCTCACATTGCCCCATGCTTTCAGGTCTGTGCGACGGAGGTAAGTGCACTTCATGAAAGAGGGAGGTCAAAATGGGGTACAGTATAAAAATATCACATGAGGAGCAGCTAGTTGCACTTGCGGGATGCAGAGACAGAACGGACAGAAGGCCGAGAGGAAACAAAGAAAGGAAAAAGACGCAGACGCTCACCTGGCTGTTGCCATATGGAGGTAGGACTACTCCATTGCTTTGACTAAGTGCTTTTAGAATATTGTCAAACTACAGAAAAGAGGGGGAGAGTAAAAGAGGTACGAAAGGGGAGAGAACCATTTAGAAAATGACAGAGATACAGACAAACACCACAGAGACAAAGCTGCCAACAGAAACTTCCACAGGAAAAGGAGTGCGCACAACATGGAAATATCTTCGGAGAGGATGCCCGCTTCACTGAGCCTTTTCTCTCACTGATAATAAAATGATCAAAATAAAAATGTCACATTTAATTGCTCCCATTCTTCCTAGTCCCTAGCTGCTTCAGCCTCTTCTACAAACAGCTCTACAAACTACAAACACACTAGACGTGTTCATATTTTTAATCACTATTTGCCTGATTACTCATTTGGGCGTCTCAGTTTAGATCGTATCCTCTGGAGAAATATAAACTCATTGGCAGGTTAACCCCGGTAAAGGTCAATTGAGTAAAAATTGCAATCTCAAATACATAAACTGGAAAGCACTTATTAAATGGCTCCTCTGGCATATCCCTAAAACTCAGCTACTCTCAAATTTGTTGCCAGGATCACTTTTAGATTTCTATCTTAACCTGCTGCACAAACACCACGATACGAAAAAAAAAAGCATTTCATCAGAGCAAACATCCAGACTCTGAGCAAGCTCTAGAGATCTGGCAAGACTGGATTCCAATCAGTCGTAAAAAAAAAAAAAAAAAAAAAAAAAAATAGGGGGCGACAAAAGTT
>CAAKHG010022380.1:19901-31008 GCA_901007715.1 Dactylopterus volitans
CAAACAATCTATTGTGACTACATGTGCAGTAAATGGAATGAGAGGAGTAAGAAAACCCAGGTGATTCTGAGATAAAATACAACTTGAAAAAATAAATAGCAGCTTCAAATTTCCAATCTAGGATATTATGACTTAAAAAAGTTCCTACAAACACAAACATGCACAACACTTGTATTCTCAATTGAAGGAACATGAGCTCATTAAATTGATGTTAAATTCATTTTAAGTGTTCATACAGCAGTACCATACACTGACATCAACCCAAGCTGCTACGGGTGTATAATGTATATGGTTAATCAGAGAACAAGAAAGTGAAAAAAATTGTGATGTTAGAATTTAGAGACAAGAATTTTAGTCCTGAACGTGTAAATATATATATATATATATATATATCCGAAATAAGTTATTCTTCGCAGTAAAGACCATAGATCATTCTTGGGTTTGATGGTTGTAGTATTGACATACAGTCTGTATATATTCCAATTTTTTATATCAACAATGTCAAAAATGACAACAAAACTATCACACATAAATACAGGGAATCTGGTAAAGTACTATAGTCATTGTATCATAGATTGATTGAACACACACTTCTGTGAACTGCCTCACTTCCAAAGCATTAGCGAGAGACAGATCGATAAATATCCAAGTGTCCTCCATTGGCAAAAGTTGAAATTGTGGACAAAAAATGTTTTGAATATATTTGAACCAAATGAAATACAGATTTTCCGGTTATCCACTTGTCTGTTTTAATATGGAAAAGTATAAACTATTACTGTTGTCATGTCTAAAGTATAATATCAATTGCATAGATCGAATCAAAAGCACATTAGATCCACACTGACATGAAAAATATCCCAATGGTCATTAGAAAAAAAAATATCTGACGCATGTGGTTTTCTTCAAATACTTGATATCAAAACTTTATCATAAAACAAATTTGGGAGACCCTTTCATATTAGTCCTTTCAAATAAATCAAGTTACATATTAGCAGCTGCTACCCACCACTGAGGTTCATCATGTATGCTGTGGAGCAGGGGGGAGGTCACTGTGTTCTTCTGGATTGTTCCAGTAGAGCTGAGGAGAAGCAAAAAAAACAAGAAAAGAAAAAGAAAAAGAAAAAGGTTTGCCTTAAAAGAATAAACATTCGCACATTTAACATTCAGCGTTGAATCATACAAAATCTATGACTGTGCCTCGTGCCTGTGCCTTGAATGTGGAGCCAAAGGTGATGGATATCGACAGTATAACGTCATGCAGGTGATGTTATTCGTCGGCTAGCTTTGATGTGGTGCAAGGCTTGATGTCATTAAGCATCGCTGGGACGTCACACAGCACAAATGTGCATGTTAGGGGGATTTGGAAAACCTGGGGATCAGATATTTATGAATGCATTGAAACAGATTGTTCTGTAAACGACTTCACTGCTGGATTGGGAAATCAAGTGTCCTTTGACAGATTCTCTATCCTCACATCATTCTTAACTGTATCTGCACTGTCGACCAATTCATTTCCTTTTAGGAAAAAAAAGAAAGAAGGTAAGCTTGTTCCTCTTGTGTCCAAAATATTACAAAATCAGCATGTCCAGCAATCTTAACAGATAAATGAATAAACATTATGATTCTACACTCACACTATATCTTTGATATCCTTAGGGCAACCCTTTACATAAGCTTGACCTATTTTAACTTTTAGTTGAGACTTTTAATTGTTTGTGGGCGTGTTTGATATGAACTGTAACCTGCTAGCCAAGCACAGAATTATACGGTACATCTATATCTGTATAAAAGTCGACCGGACTGTGCTAACGTTAACCCGTAAGTCGTATCATTGCAGGCTGGTTCTACTTAAGAGGCTATTGTTGCAGATATAATTGCATATATATATATTTGGTGATGCAACGGCCAGAGGTTTTCCTTAACCCGATGTTACAGCATGCGTCGTCGACCTATTTCCTCCCATGCGGAGTGTTACACCAGGTTTGCACGTGTCTTACTCATTGTACTGAGTCATCCTTATTACTCATGATGTCAGTTCACTAAAAACTGTCGCATTAAGACAAACAAACAGCAACGGCGATGTAGACCATTGCGCGGGCGGGGCCGTCACTGGAAAAAGAACAATACGATTAGCAAAAGTACGAAATGTGGGAATGCGCCCTTCCCGGCGTCTCGACTGGCGTGTCACTCCACGAACCGTGCTCGCGCACTGCCTTTGACAGACAGCCAATCAGCGTCGCCGCAGCGCGGAGGATGCGCGACGTCATCTGAACCCGATGTGTGCAAATCAGCGGCGGCCAGCATGCCGGGTAGAGCCAATCGGCGCGTTCCAACGAGCAGCCCTTCGGCCAATCGCGTGCCTCCACGACGGGGGAAGAAGTGACGGTTTATATACGGAGCGAGCCCGACTCATTCAACATCATTTCTCAAGAGCCGAGACTAGGGAGGAGAAAGAGTAGCACGCTTCGCGAGAGACCGCTACCGGTTGAGCCGACTTCGAGGCCGTTAAACAAGTCACATTACCGCGACTAAGGTACGTACACGCCGCTGTGAACACGATGCGTCGGGCGACGTTGGGAGGGCGTTTCGCGACGATTTCCATTGTGGTCAAGTCGGCTAAGCTAACGCGTGACGAAAGTCGTATTAACCGCATCCTTGCGTCTTAAATTCGGGCAGGGAGACGCCGTGTGTGATTTACTGTGCTTAAAAACGGGAAATACATTAAGGGATTCTTTCTGGCAAAAATATTTTGGCTCGCATGTCCACCGGGCATGCTAACGTGGTTTGCTAGCTGTCGGCCGGAAAAAAAAGTGAACGTGGTTGCCGGTCGGAAGAGGCAGCTGCCACTCTCTCGTTCTCCTGTAAAACTATATCAAGTTGACATTTTTCTCCTGTAGCACGAGGCCGCGCTTTCCGGCTAAATCCGAAGCGCAATAATTGAGCCAAAAGCCCAGTTACACAACGTGAACTTGGGAGACAGCCCACGTCACGAAGCAAAGGCCACATTTGACATGGGTTTTTTTTTTCCCCGCAGGGTTTTTTTTTCTTCCTCCGGAGACCCGAGTGAAAAAGTAAAGCGCGATGAAGCTGCTGTGGGTTGTGATGCTGGTGGCCGGCACCGTGTTTGCCGACGATGACGACAAGAAGGAGAATGTGGGGACTGTTGTTGGAATCGACCTGGGGACCACTTATTCCTGGTAAGGGGGTTAAAAAAAATCTGTCTAGACTTTGGATTCACAAGCCATTTTTTTTTAATTTACAGCTTTGAAAATTTAAAAGACGCCTTTAATGATGTCTTCATTCTTTGTCCTGCAGCGTTGGAGTGTTCAAGAATGGCCGTGTGGAGATCATCGCCAATGACCAGGGCAATCGCATCACTCCATCGTATGTGGCTTTCACCAGCGAGGGAGAGCGTCTGATTGGCGACGCCGCAAAGAACCAGCTGACTTCCAACCCTGAGAACACCGTTTTTGATGCCAAGAGGTTGATCGGACGCGCCTGGGCCGACTCCTCTGTGCAACAGGACATTCGGTACCTGCCCTTCAAGGTGAGTTTCCACTTGTAGCAGTCTGCAGTCAGTTTTTATGATTTCAAGGTCTAAAGGTAATCGTGGAATGTATTAATGCTGACACATGTTCCTCTTCAGGTCACTGAGAAGAAGAGCAAACCCCATATCCAGGTCGATATTGGTGGTGGCACAATGAAGACATTTGCACCTGAGGAGATCTCTGCCATGGTCCTGACTAAGATGAAGGAGACTGCTGAAGCTTACCTGAACAAGAAGGTAAAAAAAACCAAAGTCCTAGAATATACAACTAAAAAACCCATCACTCTGAATAAACAGTGGAATTAAAGTTTCTCTCCTCTCTCAGGTTACACACGCTGTCGTTACTGTTCCCGCCTACTTCAACGACGCCCAGCGCCAGGCCACCAAAGATGCTGGAACCATCGCTGGTCTGAATGTGATGAGAATTATTAACGAGCCGTAAGTGTCCAGTGAACAAACTCTGTCCATGTGCTTTCGATGTAAATGTTCCCTTTTTTGTTTTTGAAAGCCTTTTCTTAAGATTCAATTATTATTTCATCCTATAGAACTGCTGCCGCCATTGCTTATGGCCTGGACAAGAAGGATGGCGAGAAGAACATTCTTGTGTTCGATTTGGGTGGCGGAACCTTTGACGTCTCCCTCCTGACCATTGACAACGGCGTGTTTGAGGTTGTGGCCACCAACGGCGACACTCATCTGGGAGGCGAGGACTTTGACCAGCGCGTGATGGAGCACTTCATCAAGCTGTACAAGAAGAAGAACGGAAAAGACGTGCGCAAAGACAACCGTGCTGTGCAGAAGCTGCGTCGTGAGGTCGAGAAGGCAAAGAGGGCGTTGTCTGCCCAGCACCAGGCTCGCATTGAGATCGAGTCCTTCTTTGAGGGAGAAGACTTCTCTGAGACCCTGACCCGTGCCAAGTTTGAGGAGCTCAACATGGTAAGTTATCCAACCCCCCCACGTGTGCAAAAGCATCAACAAATGCACAACCACATACCTGGTTTTAAAGAGCACAAAGTTTGACAGGCTCCCCAATCTCGTCTTTATTCCATTTAGGATCTGTTCCGGTCCACCATGAAGCCTGTGCAGAAGGTGCTGGAGGATTCCGACCTGAAGAAGTCTGACATTGATGAGATTGTCCTGGTTGGAGGCTCCACCCGTATCCCCAAAATCCAGCAGCTGGTGAAGGAGTTCTTCAATGGCAAAGAGCCCTCAAGGGGCATCAACCCTGATGAAGCTGTGGCCTATGGAGCCGCTGTGCAGGCTGGAGTGCTCTCTGGAGAGGAGGACACCGGTAAGTCATCACCCCAGTGCGTTGCAGCATCCATCCCACTGAACAAAGCTTGCAGAATTTCACAGTTACAATTCTAAAGGTGATGTTTCTCCTCTCTTCTAGGTGATGTGGTTCTCCTGGATGTGTGCCCCCTGACCCTTGGTATTGAGACCGTCGGCGGTGTCATGACCAAGCTGATCCCCAGAAACACTGTCGTGCCCACAAAGAAATCTCAGATCTTTTCCACGGCCTCCGATAACCAGCCTACTGTCACCATTAAGGTCTATGAAGGTAAGAGTTGGACTGTTAGGTGTTAACTTGCCAGACATTATTTAAATAAGTGTATATAAACATTCATTGCGCGTTGGACAGAAAAGCCTCAAACTCTTTATTTATTCTCTTTTTAAGGTGAGCGTCCTCTGACAAAAGACAACCATCTGCTGGGCACCTTTGACCTGACCGGCATCCCTCCCGCCCCCCGCGGTGTGCCACAGATTGAGGTCACCTTTGAGATCGACGTCAACGGCATCCTGCGCGTCACCGCCGAAGACAAAGGCACCGGCAACAAGAACAAGATCACGATCACAAACGACCAGAACCGCCTGACACCCGAGGATATCGAGCGCATGGTGAACGACGCCGAGCGCTTCGCCGACGAGGACAAGAAGCTGAAGGAGAGGATCGACGCCCGCAACGAGCTGGAGAGCTACGCCTACTCCCTGAAGAACCAGATCGGCGACAAGGAGAAGCTGGGCGGCAAGCTGTCGGACGACGACAAGGAAGCCATCGAGAAGGCGGTGGAGGAGAAAATCGAGTGGATGGAGTCGCACCAAGACGCCGAGCTGGAAGACTTCCAGGCCAAGAAGAAGGAGCTGGAAGAGGTGGTCCAGCCCATCATCAGCAAGCTTTACGGCAGCGCGGGCGGACCCCCACCTGAGGGCGGCGAAGGCGAGTCGGATGGGAGGGATGAGTTGTAGGCACGCTTGAGGTCAACGTCCTCTGTTGCCCCCTCGCGCCTCCAATACTGGCGACTAGATGTACATATTGGACTGACGGGACTCAAATAGTGAGAGGAATGTTCAGAAAGGGGTGGTGATAACAAGCAACCATAATTAATCCTCTGAAAGACTTTGTAATACGTTTCAGCTTGTGAGAGGTGTTCTCTTCGCTGGAAGGCGGAGATATTCTTCAGCCTGGATTTGAGGCTCGCTGCTGCTGTTCTCAGGCAGTCCTGACGGGGTTCCGTAGTTGGGGGAGGGACTTAAAGGGGCGGGCGGGTGGGTGGGTAGTCATGGGTGGGGTGACTGTGAGTTCAGTTCAAGGGCTTGTGTTCACAGGCAAAGCTAAAAGTTATTTATTGAATCTGGTCACTGTACTTCTGGAAAGGCATTGGAATAAATGTTTGATACAAAAATGTCACTTTGCTGTCATTCCTGAGGTATGATGCTGGGACACGCCCGGTTGTTGTACCACAAATACCGTGTCTGATAATATTCACCTCATTTGCTTTTATTCCAGGCAATTTAAACATCCTAAATATGCTTCGGAACACTAGAACCTAGATTTTTTTTTTTTTCTACTTTCCAGTTGCTCCAACATGGACATTGAGATCAATACAACAAATGTGTTGATAGCACATGATTTTTTTTAATTATAACTTAGAGAAAACCGTATCCAGGAAAATTATGTTACAGTCACTATACAGTCATTATGTAGGGCGCCTTCAGTGTTCATCCCTCCAAATATGAAGGCCAGATGTGATGTCTCCGAGTCTGCTGTACTGTCGGATTCCGCATCTTCAGTCCTCTTTCCATCCACCTTCCATGGCAACAAACACATGGAGTGGTCAAGGCGGCTAGCTGGCAGCTCTCCTTCGAACCTCATGAGGATCCACCTACTTTTGTCTGAAAGAGTAACATTACAAGAGCATATTTCAAAGGCTTTTATACACAACATACAGAAAAGATGTGACGAGGGGGAAAGAAAAACATTGATGACGTTACCAGTGTTGAATCTGTACATGGAGTTGGTGGCTCCATCTGCTGTCATGCCACCGAAGATGTAGATGTCCTTGCCCAGTGCGGCGGCCGAGTGAGCGGCGACTGCGGGTGGGATGTCTCCTTTGGCCTGCACTTTTTCCCACTTCATGTTCCCTTGTAACAATCGACATGCAGTTAATAGAAGTATTAGTATCGTAGGACCAAATTCTCAAAATTTCATTCTGACAAATGGTAAAAAATTGGGAAATAGCTTAGTGTCATTCTGTCTTTATTACAATTAAATTATGACAGATTAATTGTAGATCAGTCCGTCTTACTTGTATCAAGGGAGTACATGTCATTGTGGAATTTGTCTCCTGCCATGCCTCCGTGAACGTAGATCTTTGGGCCCACTGCTACAGTTATGTGGCCATGCCTGACTGGTGGGTGTTTGCCTTGTGTTTGTGGTTGAGACCAGGTGGAGGAGGCTGGCAAGACATGAACATCTGAAGTCATTGTGCAAAAAAACAACAACAGCAAGACTAAATACCATACATGTTATTTAGCATAAAAATGGTCTCAGGGATTTCTATGAAAAGAGGAACACTATGTTGTTTGAAAATGATGACTGGAATATTATGACCTTTGACCGGGGCAGGTCGAGGTGAAATCTAACCTTATATAATGCTAATTTAACGAGTTGACTAAAAACAAACCTGTATCAAAGATATGAAGCTTCTGGTCTGAGACAGGTGAAGCTCCTGCCTCACCTCCAGAAAAGACGTAAAGTCTATCCCCCAGGCAGGCTGAGTTGGTGTGATACGTCCTGGGACTGGGAGGTTTCCCATTCACCGGTACATCCTTCCAATTGGACCCGCTGTCTGGACACACATAATCAACGCATGGACCTCACTTTACTTTGCGTTAACATTTTTGTGCGGCTGCAACACAGCAACCAACTAAAACACCAAAGTGTTATGATGCTAGAAGGTGAATTCGGGCAACTCTGTGAATTACCTGTGAGCTGTATTTTCTGGATGCAGTTGCGATTTCCCATCTGCTGCGCCCCCCCAAACACCCATAAGCTCTGTGGGCACTTGTCTGGCACAAAACTGCAGTGCTCATACCGGGCCTCCAGCCCCTCCCACTCTGGAATGTCCCATTCATGATTATCTGGGGCAGTCACAAAAGAGAAAAACGCAAGGAGTGGCCAATAATGTCAACGGGAGGACGACACAGCCATGCCAAACCGATGGCAAAGTGCATGATGCATGACCGCGTTACTCAACTTAATAATTAATGATGTAGTGTCATGAATACATCGGTCAAGCATACCATTATGAGCACTGCATGTTCACCATAGAATATAATGCAGCAGCCCTGCAATCGATTCTCCCTTCAGGAGGAGTTTCATCTTGAATTTTTATTCAATTGTATTTGAGAGAGCTGTTGACACATTTGAACGATTGTTAACTGGGATCTATGATGCCGTTGAACTGTACTTGGTTATGCTGAGGTGTGTCCATAATATTTTCCCACTCATATACACGAGGGTGCCAAAAGTTTAGGGGTGCCTCTTAGTACCCAGTACTGTTCAACAGTATCAAAAATTACAGTCCCAATAACAATCAATTTAAAACGCGAACACCTCTCAAAAAAGAGATTCAATAAAACATCAAGATAAAACTCCTCCTGAAGGGAGAAGCTCTTACATTACAATCTATAGTAACACTGCAGTGGGCATAATGTTATGCTTGATCAGTGTACACTACATCATTTAATTCATTACACACACAGCACCAAAACCTTTAAATTGGCCATCAGTTTTCACAATCTTCTCTTCCTGCTGGTCCATTCCACATTTACCATCTGTGATTGCGATTTACGATTATACGCCACACCAGCTGAGGTAAACAGAACCCTACCGATATTTACCCGGGATCAAAACAACCCAATATAAACCCTCATAGCCGGTGCTTGGCGAAATGTGCAGGCCGCTTATGCATAACTTGTAAACCTCTTTGCTGACATCTTTACCTAGATTGATGACATGAGAATGTGAGAAACTGCCACTGGGGTCGGCCCCACCGACAATCACGATCCTTCCTTTCCCTCCATCCACGGAGGGGATGAACGTGCAAGTGTGGCCCACGCTGACGCCCGGGGCACTTCCCCCGGGCACCAGGGAATACCTGTGGAAACAATTTCAGGGAAAAGCGAGATTAAGAGATAGACTTCTTTTAGCACCAAAAGCACAAATACTTCAATTTACTTACCATACTCCTTCTTTAGGTTTATCTTCGACATCAAGCACTGGGAGAAGCTCCATGGCTTTTGTCTAATGTGCATGAATGAACCTGATGCTGGTGGTTTTTTTTGTTTTTTTTTACAACTGTCTGAGTTGACAGCACATTGTCAATTGTATTGACAGAAGATGCAGCACTTGACCATTAGGGCACTTGTCATTACATCATGAAACGCTCTTGCGCCAATTCAACGACAACTCTGCAAACTGCGTGGCGCAAGAATCGTGTAAAGCAGCGTTGTTTTCTGTGAGACAAAGCTTAATGCCGCGGCAACGCCGCTGAGCTGGGTAAACACTGCGAACCAAGCTCCTGCGAGCTAGCTAGCATTCGCAGAACTGCAGTGAGCATGTGATGAGCTTCCTCCTCACTTGTGCTTCCGGGTACAGAGAGTGTAGCGACTCTTCTTGTCACTCGGAACTCTTTGGCAAAAAAAGAAAGAAATGCCTGTCTTCATAAGCAAATAAATATGCCTGGGCGAAGCTGTTGAGTTTGGCCGCGTAACGTTTGACAAAGTCCCACGACAGAACATACCCGGAAGTGCTTACGCCTCTGACGTCAGTTGAGCGCAGTCGTTATAGTTGCGTTATGCGCGTGCGCAGCTCACCTACCACCGTCCACCCTTTCATTTTTGCGACAAGACTAAAATAGCGCAGTGCTCCTTTTTTTTAATCCTTCGCTTAGCAATATTGTGAATTCTTAATCACGTAAAGACGCCCCAAACAGCAAATTACCCAAGACACGCCTTCATTCGGTTCACGTTTGCCTTAAAACAATAACAATAAGAAAAACGGTGATATGATTGTGAAAAACCTGATACTCCTTGCCAAATTCTTCATTCACACATCCAAACGGAGGAAAACAAAACCCCCTTTTTTCTGTTTTCAAAAGTACTCTTATGGACGGTCATCTTGGTGCTTTCAGACTAATGAAAGAAAAACATGCGAGTTCGCTCCTTGCAGCATATGAAAAACTGGAGATATTTGAGGACCCCTAAAATTTAGGGGTCCTCAAACTTTATTCATTTGCTATTTGTGCAAAACTATTGATATGATTTATTTATTATTTACTGTTTTGTTATTTAATGTTTTGTTTTATGTTCACTCTCATTTGTTGTATTTAATTTTATGTCTTAAGATTTATTCCAAAAATGTGCCTTGAATGTTGACAGGTGTTCTTTTGTTCATTTATAAATGAATTGCTTTCAATTTAAAAAAAAAAAAAAAAGATGAAGCAGCCGCGGCGTCAGATCTGCGTGGCGAACCCTTCGGCCTCTGATTGGTCGAGCTGCCTCGGGCCCGCCCCCACCTGACCCGGGAAGGAGCCGTCGGTGGAGTGACCACGCCCCCTCTGCCGGTGGCGTGTCTCAGGTTCTGGGATCCACGCGCGCCGCCGCCGCCTCGTCGCCCCCTCCACATGCGGTCAGCAGCCGCACCTGTTGCCGCCTCCCCGCGCCGTCGCCGCCGCCGCTGCTGCCGCCGCCGACGCTCTGCCGCCGCCGCCGCCGCCGCGTCCCCTCCGCCATGTCGCTGCCCAGGCTGCTGGTGTTCGCCTGCGTGCTGGCGCTGAGCGTGCCGCTGCTGCAGTACTGGCTCGCCACCAAGCGGTACGTTTTCAACAGAGACGACGTCGCCAAACTGGCCAAACAGTACGCAGGTGAGCAGGACCGGCGGGCTCCGAGCAACCCAAAAGAATCAGTTTTACTCTCGATACTGTAAAAAAAAAAAAAGAGAGAGAAAAGAATGGCGTATTTACCGCATCTGTTGGTGTTTCTCAGGGCAGGACCATGAGCAGGCCTTCTCCAAAGTGGTGCTGGAGCTCAGGAGGAGGTAACATTAACAACAACAACAACAACAACACTATTTTGAGTCAGTTATTAGAACAAGAGCCATGTCAGGACACCAAACCAGCACAGTTTCATCGCCACAAGTGCAGCCTCCAGGTTCAGTTCAGTATATGCATCCAAAACAACAACAACAACAACAACTACAACATGGCACCAGTGTAG
>CAAKHG010022382.1:0-10037 GCA_901007715.1 Dactylopterus volitans
ATTGATCACGTCTCAGTGAGTCCTCCAACCAACCGAGCGGCGACAGTTGACATGAACAGCTTAGTGTCGAGCTGATCCGCCGGTTTTGTAAAACTGATAAAGGGGGAGGGGTCAACACGGCGCCAAGTTCTCCGGGTCGGTGGCGAAGGAGGTGTACTTTCAGTTTCATGGTCATAAATAATAATGGGACCATTGTGTAAACAAAAAAAAAAGAAAGTCTTCAGCTCCTGAGACATGGGAGCAAAAACGAATTTTTGTTTTCCGACCCCAGCGGTCGCGACTCCATCGCCATCGCCGCGGCGGTACAGCGCCTGGCAATGTAATGAATCGAAATGAGACGAGATGCCAGGCGTCACAGTCGTCACGGCCCCTGTCCTTCATGGTGATAACGATAATCCAATTGGACGATGAGATTAGATTACTGGACATTTGATGACATTACTGTACATTTTAATCAGAGCCATCTGACCTCCCACCATAGGATGCAGTAGAACTTGCACAGACCAGAATAAAAAACAGTAAATTGAGAAGCTTGATGCCAGGATAAGTGCTGAAGCAATAATGCGCACAACGTCTGTTTCTCATGAAGCATTTGTCATCTCATCATCATCATAAATTCAGTCTTGATCCTGAAGCTCCGTCATTTGCAATGAATAAATCCACAGATCCAGCTCATCCAATGTCAGACTTCAGCCTCAGTCGTAGTTTGTGTCAAGTCCGACGTCTCCATGAACCCGGATCCCACGAGTCCTCTGGCTGGCTAATGCTAAACACACAAGGCCGGTTAGCGCACTGGAAACATGACGGACGCAGATGATTTGTCATTTAATCTAAGTAACAAGTTAAATATTGCGATAAACAAAGTGGTTAAACACACATGTGATTGTTATGTGGCAGATTTATTTTACGCACATGCTATTATGATGATTATTAATATTTAATTGCAAGCATTTTGCAGTTATTTATATGGTTATGTACTTACTGTACTTTGCATTTTTGCCCAGTTTGGTTGTTTTTGTTTCTATATGATTCTTAGTCTGTTTCTAATTTGCACACTTTGGATCTGTGTTGCACTTCTTGCTATTTGCATACTTGTATTTTTTATTCTTATAAATTCAACATATATAATTTTTGCACATTTTTTTTTCTTTTTTGGTTTCTATTTGGTTGTTGTTGTACATTTAACATATTTTACTCTTGGTTAACCTATAATAGATTTGCGCGTTTTACATTTTTGTTCCATTTGTTGTTATTTGTGTCCCTTTTTTTTGTTGTTGTTGGTGGCAAAACAAGTCACTCATGCTAACCCCGAGTCCACAAACTGAACCGGGTCTACCGCCAGTACCGTGGAGGAGATGTTGCCCTTCAGCCTGACAACAATCCCGGCTGCTCCCAGCGCGGCCCCTCCTCCTCAAACCCCAAACACACTTTCGCCAAGTTTAAATTGATCAGTTAAATCAGACGGGAGACCTACAATCAATACCCGGGGGATGATTTTCTTGGCACTTTCGTTTTAATCAATCCCTTATTAGTTGGAGGCAGCGATGCTAATTCTGTAGGCAGAGCACCTCAGGCAAGACATGAGCAGAGAAATTCAAAACCATGGGCTCGTCGATGCGGATTCGCATCTAAGAGCTCTGCAATCATTCCCCTGCAGAATTCCAGATAGCAAACTGACGGTATTAAAACACTCGGGATTGATCCCAGACCCCACCTTCATCCATTCGTGAAGCGTGTGATCCGATTCATTTTTGACCATAGGAAGAGGTTTTTTGCGTCTTTGCACCCACAGCACAGCAGAAATTAGAGATTAAATATACATACGGACATTCGGAGGAAGAAATATGTGGTGTGAAATTGTAAAATGGTGTGGCAGTGCAATTTTTATGTCCTGGTCACCATGGCAAGTGCAGCTCTGGTTCCTCCCCCCATTCCGTAAATAGGGGCCTGATCAAGCCCGAAATAACCGCTGCCATCACCAAGATGGCTGCCAAGTGGCAAGTCCTGCCCGTAAGGACTATGACTTGACCTTGCCCCCGCTGAATTGATATAGCTGGAAAATGAGAAGCAAAGGGTCCAGTAGGTGGCCTAATTCACTGCCTGGCCAGAATACAGTCCCAGACGCCTGTCACCCGGCACCAAATCACGAACCAAAACCGAACCTAGAAGAAAATCACATCAGGATAAAAACCAATCTGATATGTCAGAAACCATCTTCAGAAAAAAATTATGTGAAGAGAGCTTTGATATTTTAGGTGTTTCAGGTTACACCGGCTAACAGAGTGGGGGTTTATCGCCTATACTGCAGCCGGCCATGAGGGGGCGCTGACAGTCCTTTGCTGCGTCCTCAGATTTTGACCCATTTATGACGCAGCTCAGTTCGGATCCTTCAGTCGAGTGGATTATTCAGTCTGAAGCTGATCCTCATCCCTGATTCAAAATATCCAAATACCCACTAAATCGACATCTCATTTGCACCATTAAAAGCTCGGACACATATATGAACATTTGTACAACAGTGTCACGCGTAATTAAATAACTGACGTTTTTGAAGCAAACTAAAGTGAACAGTCGTACTAATACCTCGGAGTCGAGTCGAACTCTTCGCCGTGTGATGAAGGCACACTAATTTGCATTTGCATTCTAATCATGCCTCATCCCTCGACCGATTGCAGTTGTAATAAGTGTAAAAGTGCGGTGGGTTTTTGTTTTTTTTGTTTGTTTGCAAGCTGCGGTGACAGCGTTTGGCTGGCGGTGCAGCCTCTGATTAGCATTCTAATTAGTATTCTAATAAAATGGCAGCCGTTTCAACGCTGGCCCCTGCTCGCAATATTTTGTTCTTTCTTAATGGCCAAACACATTTTGGAAGCAAACTGTCAGATTCTGGGACCACGCAAAAGCACACAAAAAGCAGTCTGTCTAAAAAAGCATGTAATAATGTTTGATTTTCTTGCATGTGAGTACAGTTTACATTCACTGGCCAAAAAACATTCTCTGGATCTGCAGGATAATTAGTTTGATTTTTGTTTTTATATATATCAGCAAGTAATTTCAGAACTCACTTTTTTTTTTTTTTGCAAGTTTTAATCATGTTTATTTTATTATCTTTTATCATAACTAAACATAAAAATAGCAGGAATTATATTAGACCATAGTACGCAGTATTCACACATCCTAATAAGTGACTTATCAATCAAAAGGTCCGATACTATGTATTTGGATAAATGTATTTGGAGTTTCTTTTGACATTAAAGGTGAAGCTGTGTGTTTCTATTGTCTCATGTGCTTAGGTCCTAGACTAGGTTATGATTGACGGGTGTAAAAGTCGTTTTGTTCTGTTCAACACTGAAGGAGAACGTTATGGCCGTCATCAAAGGTGGGGGGACAACCGCCCGCCGTTAAGGCCCGCCCACCGAAACAGCTCAATTTAGCCACGGCAGGCTCAGATCTTTAATTAAAATGCCTGACAGCGTGAGTGAAGGATCCGACGGAGATAGGCGAGCGTCAACCAGCCTCAGGAGGGTCACGTCACATTGGCTGTTGCATCAAATAAGAGAATTTGTCCAATGAAGAGGACGGAGCAAGGCAGGACGGCGAGTATAATGTTATTTAGAAGATTCAGAGAACAACGATCATCTTTTTGGATTCTAGACTGCGGCCACACTGTGTTATTGTCATGTCCACACTTATTTTGACACCTTCTGTTTAGTCCTTCCGGTTTTATTTTGACAGTCACTCACCTTAGTTATCAGTTCTCGCTTCACTTCCGGTCACTGTCTCGTCTCACCTGTTCCCTGATTGATCGTTCCACCTGTTCCCCGTCAGCCTCGTTGACCTTGTGTATTTTACCCCGTGTGTCTCGCTGTCTCGTCACCAGTTCGTTGATGTTTCTAGCTCACGTTCCAGCACTCGTTCATAGTCGTAGCTCGCTTGTGTACCAAGTTCGCCTGTTTTCTCGACCCTGCCTCACGTCTTTGATACCTCTGCTTGATTGGATTGATTCTCTGTGTACCGAAACCTGGACCGGTAATAAACCTCCCCTTTTATCTGAAACCTACTCCGTGTTGTGCACTTGTGTCCTCCTGTTTCTGTGAGTTCTTGACAGTTATGCTTTCAGAGACTGGGGCGTGCCGTTGTGGTGGCTAGCTGCGCTGACGCTAGCTGCGCTGACGCTAGCTGCGCCGACGCTAGCTGCGCCGATTGCTAGCCTCGCGCTCCTGTCAGCACAGTGCCACCTGCAGAGAGTCGGGTTTTCACCTGGATGACCTCCTGGCAGCCAAGGAGAAGAAATCGCCGTTTGAGAGCACAGGCGTGCTGCAGAGAGAGCGATGCTAGGCTAACACTATTAGCCCCTGCGCCGAGTCTGTCAGTGACGTAAGCCGACTCAGAGACTAAGACATCAATGCTGATAACACACGTATAATAACGTACCGGAAGAGATCATTACTGAAAGGCGTGTATGCGTATTGTCAGAAGATTATAATCAAAATATGACCTTTTAAGAGGTAAAACGGGATGTTTTGAGTGTGGACAATTGACTTTTGCTGCCCCTTAATCAATTCAACCCAAACACATGAGAGAATAGTCCCACGGTTGAAATATAAGGAAGTTCTCCCTTAAAATCGCCTCCAAAAACTAGATAAAAGGCAGGTATGGCAATGTGTTCGAACCCCCCCACCCCTCCGTCAGTCTCTTCAATAATTCTCCTCCTCCTTTGCAGGCTTCCACGTGAAGCTTAAACGAATCTCCCAAATAACAACCAGTCAAACAAGCCGTATATCTCACTCGCTGCAGCTTCATGCCGTCATGGCTCAACCACTTAAACGGGTACACACTGCAAGATCGTTTAAGTATCAACCGATTTTCTAAATGACAGATTTCACCATTTTGCTCTTGGAGCGTGTGTGTGCGTGCGTGCGTGCGTGCAGCAGACAGGATCAACACACACACACACACATACACTAACAGATTGATCCACCGACATACACAGGCGAGCCTCAGAACTAAAGACCTCGCGTGAAATCTCGCGCGGGTCAGACGTGATGGCGGATGGCGAGAAGAAGTGATGATGCCGCTTTTTGGACGCGTTTTTTCGCGAAAATTCATGTAGAAAAAAAAAGTTGCCACAAAGCCACTAATTCTTGGTCCATTTCTTCGGTCCACGGGACTTGGCCGCCGTTGCCATGTCCGTTTTGCTCCCGCCTCCGGACAGCTCGCTTCCTCTTTATCGTTCCATTTCATGGGACGATCCACACAGGACGTGCTCGGATTCCCTTTTTACGATTCCAGATGGGCGTCCCATCGTCTCCCACGATGATCCGGGAGGCTAAAAATCACTCCTAGCACGCCTCGCGCCTCAGGAGAATCTGCTGAGATCACCCTAAGAGCCTTCCACTGACTTTAATCCAAAGGGAGGGGGGCCGTTATCTCGGAGGCTGCATCCGTAGTCAAGGTTGCACACCGAATCGAATAAGTCGTTCAATCAGGAGTCAGCTCAGGACGCAGACGCTGCTCATGCTCTCACCAGGTTCCTCAGCCCCGGCGCGCTCATCCTGGTCCCCCGGAATGTTGCGACGATGACAATGGCGCGGGGGCTTCAACCGGAAAGTAATTAAAGTTGCTGAGAAAAGTTGACTGCAGGAGAGACTGAGTTGGGAGTTCCTAACAATGGCACAGAAGGCTTTTCATTCAGGTTTGGAGAATTAATGTTAAAAAAAACAACAAAAAAAAACTATTGGCAGAACAATAAGGTCAGGACACGAGCCACAATATGCGATTAGGGCCCGATTCTGCGTAATCTGTATTGAGTTCCCCGGCGCGCTTGGCTGTCGCGTCTCCCCGCTGCCGATCTGAAAATCCCTCGCCACTTCCTCGCCTCGAGTCCAGCCGTCAACCGACCGTTCATTACAAATCCCTGATGGGTTTTTAAAGATCTGCAGGGCCTCGGCGAGGCTCACCACGCGCACCCTTTTCACTCACGATTTGCGTGCGCGTCATCTTCGTGTCGATCTTCGCGTTTGTCCTCCGGCTAATTTGTTCCACATTCATGCATTTTATAGCAGCCGCAGAAATAATGTGATGAAAACACTCATTTCCCACTCTTATTTATTTTATTTTTTTTTTAATTTATCTTATAACAAGTGTCTTGTTATCGCCACGTTTGCAGTGAGGAGCTACTCAGCTTTCATCTGTTTAGACACCTGCACCATCTGCCAGTGACGGCGGACGTCAGAGACGCTGGTTTTGATCCAACATCAAGAAATGACGAGTGGGCCGGCGCGCGAAAAGAGGCGATTTCACAGTAATAATGCTGGGATGTGGTAGGAATTTAGAAGAATATTTATCTTCATGCAAATCACAGAGAATAACTTTGATCCAATACATAAAAAAAAAAAAAAAAGATGCGGGAATGATATTCACCGATCAGCCATAACATTACGACTGCTGCATGTTTACCATAGAATATATGACGCAACAGCCCTGCAATAAATTCTCCCTTCAGGAGATTTATGTTGTATTTTGACAGAATCTGTGCTGAAAGTTTAGGGACACCCCTCATTAACAATCATTAAAATATGCTGACACCCTCCCTCACACAGATGCATTGAAAAATTCAACATAAAATATATATTCTATATTGTATGGCAAATGTGCAGTGGTCGTAATGTTATGGCTGATCATCGTATATATTTCTGCATCGAACTCACCTGCATTTTCAAAAATAAATAAATGACGTGATCTCTAAGAGACGAACCAGAGTCTGCAGACGATGTTTTTGTGCGTCCTCTCCCAAGCAAACAGTTACTTTTGAGAAGTAATTGCGATTTATGCTGTGGCAACACTCTGGTTTACATCTCTCTGCAGTGAGAGACAAGTTTTTAACCAATTTGACATCCGTTTATTTATTTATTTATTTAAGTCTTATGAGACAAACATGATGTTTAAAACCAGCGTCATGGCTGCTGATATGAGCTGTGGCTCAGCATTAAAGAACTCGCTGTCTCAGGAGAAGACGCAGAAGAAGAAGACAGAGACACGAGCTGCAGTGAGCAGAGATGGGGGCGGGGCCAGAGTCGCATATATTCTGGGATACTGAGTGAGAAAAATACATGCAGTGTTAGATTTAAGCCATTCTGTGGCCACAGAGGATTTATTTATTTATTTATTTATTTATTTATTTGCAAGAAAAATACTTCTAAATATGTCAGATTGAGTCAAAGAGGTTGGGAGGGATTTAAAGCCAGTGGAGGCAAGTGTTAAGTTTTAGTTGTCGTGGTTACAGTAAAAAAAATAAATGAATTAAAAAAAAAGACATGGTGAAAACAAGGTGGAAACAATATGAAACTTGCAGCTGGAAATGATCTCCGCTCTTCAGTAACGTCAAGTGTTTCTGTTTTGCTTTTTCCACACATCTTCCACGAGGTCTTTCTCGCTGTATTATAGATGCCATCTGGTTTCCTGCACTGCAAGATTACTGTGGCCACTAGAGGGCATTCACTCGCGGATTAAACACAGTAATTATTTTAAACTTTTTTTCTTTTTTTTTTTCCGACGTAATATTTATCTGTGTATTTATCCGTGTGCATGTTTATTACTTTGGCTGGAAACCTCCCAGAGAGCACATTCGTGGACCCCTGAATGTGCCCAGATGGGGAACTACTGCTGTGGAAAAAAAAGACCAGCTGCACTGCATCATTTGCTTTTACTTCTCCTTCACATTTAAAATAAATAAATAAATAAAAGAATGGAAACACTATTTCCAGCCCCAGCAGGGGAGTAAGGCGACACCAGTCAGAGGGAATAGTTAAAACCTCTGCTTGGAAACAGACTGCGTTCGGGTTCTGAAGCCCGTCGGCGCAGATCTAAGCTGAAAGTAAGGCGGCGGCGGCGGCGCCCCCCTGTACCGTATATCTGCAATGCGTCTGCACCGGCGCAACGTGGGATGCCTGCCTCTTTTCCTCGCTCTCGCCGGGGCTTGGTGTGATTAACAGTCGTGAATACATCGCGAACCATTTCACCAAAAAAATAACGCGGGCCCGGTGCGGGTGGGAGGGGCGGGGGGGTTCAATCCGGGGTGTCTGCGCACTCGAACAGACGCAGCGCATCTGCTCATTATGTGTGTGCCGCGTGTGATCTGCATTGCCACGCTCCCTTGCGAGAGGAAGGTCGGGATTTAAAATACCGGTGTGTGTGGGAGCGCGGCGCTCCCGAAAGTGTTTGGGTTGTGCAGGGAACAAAGGCGCCGACGCCTGCCATCCACCCGAGGCATCGAAGCCGAACGCTGTGGGAAACTGGGGTGACGAGGCAGGAAGAGCAAGGATGGCATGAAGCGCCTGAGGGCGGTGGTGGAGGACAACGGTGGGGCGGCATTTCTGCTCCATGCAGAGTGGCGTGAATCTTGACAGATTTGTGCTAATTGAGCGTTCGCGGTGCTCTAGGTAATTATGACCCTGTGGCATCAGAGAAAACCTCTCACATTTAATATCGTGCACGTGGTGCGACCCTGAGTGCGAGCCAAAGTCAATATCTCCACATCACGGCTGGAAGCCGAGCCTGTTGGGAACCGCAGCGGTGCCCCCGGCTGTATATCCGCTCCTCCGTGAACTCAGTCGGAATAAGTTAATTTCTAATAAAGTTAGAGACTTTAATAGAAATCTAACCGCCATATTTTCATATTTTCTGGTGGGTATCATAGAGACGTTGGGGAGGGTTACAAAGTTTGGAATTTTTCAAAAAAGTCGGTGGGGTCCAGAAAAATTAGCCACACCCCTGCATTGTCAGAAGAAATGTTAAATTTGACCTTCAAGGGTCCGATGGTTTTGTCAGTGTGGCGGCATACCCATTGTACCCCTTAGCCAGGGTACAATGCCATTTATGTAGCTATTAGCACCTCAGGGGGTTTATCGTGACCACGCTGAGAGCAGTTCACCGAGATTTGTACCTTAGCGTTACTCTTTTATTCCGACCGCGTGGGCACTGCAATTACTCCATTTCCGCCGCGTAATATTAGAAGATACAATGTTTACCCAGTTGAACGTAAAGGCAGCTGCGGGATAAGCCATGCCCACCTCCTGTCCTCTGTCCACATACCCCGGACAACCACAGAAGCCACAACACAAAGACAAAAGTCACCAACGACAATGGAAGCGGCAGTAAATGTGCGCAGGGACTTTTCGACGGCAAAATGTTGTGCGCTACTTGTGCGTTAACTGCGACCAACATCACTGCACAGCTGGCTGGCTTCATAGCAGCTAGCTAACATTGCTAACACAACGGAACAAAACGGAGGCCAGCAGCAACAGATTTTGGCCAAAATAAAAAATAAAAAATGTGCTGGGGAGGGGAGGGCGACACGAATTGGCGGAGTTTTTTTTTTTTTTTGCTTTTACCTTCCTTGTTTGAGAAGCACGCGAAATGTTGCGCGCTGCCTCGCGTTCACCACCATCAATATCCGACTGCCACGGATGGGCGACGTCGCTAGCGTCTTGCATTCGCGCCGTGGTCGTGTCGTGACCCCGGTGCAGGCGTCTGAGAGTCGGATCATTCCGTCGCTAGTAACGACATCTCTGTCCCCTCCCTCTAATTAACCGACTTGAATGTTATCCGGGCGGACACGCGTAGCCAGTGGAGGTCGATGAGCGGCAAAGGGATGAGCTATTTCTGGAGCCTCTGTAAGGGCTCCAGTGGGAGACCTGCTGGAGGGCCACTGCAGGATGGAGAGCCGGGTGGCAGCCGGCGTCAGGTGCAGCCTGAGTTTTGTCATGTTGTGTAACGCAAAGCAGCACAACCAGGAGACAGGGAGGGACAGCCGGAGAACACCGGCCGAGCATGAATTATGCCGGATACGAGCAAAACATGTCAACAGTAATAAGTTGAACGCCTGGGTGGTGTGCAGTCTTTTTTAAAAGCCCGCATGTACACACGGACGCCATCTTGTTGGAAGCTGCGCTGTGGTTTTAATTGTTTTCCGCAGTTTCCGCAGTGGCATTTCCCGTGTTCGGGTTTCGCTCTGCAGCAGCAACATTCCCATCATGGTC
>CAAKHG010022383.1:0-11244 GCA_901007715.1 Dactylopterus volitans
TGATACCTTGCAAGAGGAATCCAATTCTAGCGTCCCCTTGATTTGGTTTCCAGAGGAATCCGAAGGATGCTCGGCAGTCGCCGCCGTCACGAGATATCGATCAAGTCCCGCCGCCTGCAGTGATCACGTGGCCAGAACCTCCCAGTTTGTGAGGGATTATATAACAAAAATGCTTTTTGTTGTAGTCATGCATTGTTCCCCACCCCCCCCTCTTGATTGCGTTAAGATGTGCCAGATATTTGTAACATTATGGCCACCTGCCTAATATTGTGCAGGTTTCTTTTATGGCAAAAAACAGCCCTGACCCGTGGAGGCCTGGACTCCTCCAGGCCTCCGAAGCTCTGCTGTGGTATCCGGCGCCGAGATGTTAGCGTCTCACAACTCTCCCGATCCTCTGCTGCTGGCATCAAATTCAAAACGGCCGCGTAATTTCTCAGTTTCAACATTTGATGGGTCGTCGTTGCACTGGTCTCAATTAAATGCGGGGTTTCAGTGTTTTTTGTAAATTGTCGCATTCTGGTCCTGTTTATTTTTTCGGGGGAACCTTTTCTGGGTTGTCAGTGAGGTTTCTGCACTGCGTTGGCGTTCTGCAGCCGTTATCCCGCAGCGCCAGAACGTGAAATCAAAATAACTGAGTTGAAAGATGCTGAAATGTTTTTCAGAGGTGAACTTCAGAAAGGAACTGCAAAAGATAAAAAGCCTACATTATCCGTGAGGCTGTGTTGGTACGTGAAAGCAGGAGTCCTGTGACCCGCGAGAACCCAGTGTGACCCGGCCGTCGCTGCCCCTTTAAATGTCGTGGGGCGCTCCTTAAACGAGGTCCCTCGGTGACGCTCGCCGAACATCCTGGCTGGTTCATGTGACAGTAACGTGCCAACCCGGACACCCATGACCTCATTTCCAAGATGCCGGTGTGCCTAGGACTCATTTGTGAAAGCTTGTTTTTTTTTGTGTGTGTGTGTGTGTGTGTCATTGAAAGTGAGTTTCAGCCCATCTAACAGTTCTTAATGCTTTAATAGCAGCTGCTACTGACCTGACCTCATTTCTGGAGCGAACCGACGTAAAGCAGGTGAGGAGAGCGTGGCGGCGGCGTGCCCTTTAACCCCTAAATGTCACAGAGTATTTAACTCCACGCATTTTGCCACATTCGGAACGACGATAATCAGCTGCTCGGCCGCCTGTTGCAGATTCCACATCAATTTCCCCGCGAGGAGCAGCGGGTTCCTCTGGGTTAAGCAGATGCAACATAACGGAGAGTTAAGCGAATTAGCGGAATCAAAAACGACAAAAGTGGATGACAGATAAAATTGGGGTTTTTTTTTTCCTGAAGTCTCTCTGAAGTCCAATGGCGAGAGTTTTTTTTTTTATTATTTCGCTCCAGCTCTGGACCTCTCCCGGTCACTGGATGCATCCTGCGTCACTGGAGGGACGGCGAGCTTCGGAGGGGAATTTGTCTTCCAGTGTGGCGGATGGAAATTGGCGGCAGAAGGACGCCGCCAGCGTGCCAAGATCCATGTGAGCCGCCCTGACTGACAGCTCGGCGGTCACATGGAACTCGCATAAACCCGGCGCCCTCAAAACGGGTTAAAGTTTAACCGGTGTTTTCCGAGCGGATTCCACTTACCCGGGTGCAAAAGGACCAGCCGCTTTGTTGCCACAACAAAGCGGGACGACTTTTGATGTCGCAAAAAACGGCCATGACACAATAAACACCCACAAACAGCCAGCTTTTAATGGTGAGAGCGTAGAATAATGACAATTTTCTTTATTTTTTTTGGTTTTCGCAGATGGTATTAGCACCCAGGTGTCCAAAACCAACAATGCTATTTGCATCCAGGGTGGAACAGCCGATGGCAAAGACAAGCACTTAGATGCCCACTGCCAACAATGCTATTTACGCCCAAAGAACGTGGGAGAAGATTGCCGGGAAGAGTTTCTGCCAGAGCCTTTCTCATCGAAAGCCAGCCGCAGCCGGCTAAAGGCCCCCTTTGAGTTTTCACATCCACGCGATGTTATCGATGCTTTAAAAGGCGTAAAGTCACGCGCACAAAGAGCCGCCGCGGGGAGCCAAACGCGGCCGCCGGCGCGGCCGAGCTCCCGGTTGCGCGCGCTGTGTCTCGGAGCGACGACGGGAGTAGACGCACGAGCCACCAGGATGAAGGAGATGTTGGATAGCAAGTGATGCTAGCTAGCTAGCAGTGAGCGCTAGGCGGAGCCATGCGTATAACAGACCTAAATACTCAATGAGGAAGCATATGTAGCGTTACAGCCAAGCCATTTCAAGTCCATTAGGGATTTTTTTTTTCTGAAAAAATTCAAAATATGTTATTCGGAGGCACTGATATAAGTTTGTAAAGGGCAGGAGGCCGTCATTAGCATTATAAAAGAGTCTATTTTAACCCGAACCATAATATTTTCCCCCTAAAACTAAACTCCCACTTTTATAACAAAGTATTTTTTTTGTTGCCCGAACCAACCAAAGCGCAACAGAGAATAATAACAACAACAATAATAATGAAAACACTGAACTCAAATAAGTCAACAACATCATGATAGTTTTCACGTGTGTGTGTGTGACTATTCTCGACCGGATAAAAATAGATATTCGACGTCTTTTATCAACAACACATAAGGTTCAGCAGTCCAGATGGTCCAACAGTGGTTGATCATTGATGATGTGTTGACTCACCAAATGTTCCAGGGAAGGCGTCTAAGAGAGTAATGATGCAGAAAATTGCTGTTTACCGTTTTCATCGTCCTTCGCGCTTCGAACCAAACACACGCGCATGAGAAGAGGTCGGGCACTGGAGTAAAAGTCGAGCCCCGGCGTTGGGGGGGGATCTGCCGGTTTGGCACGTGATTTTTGCGGGGGGGGGTTCTCGTGTGAAGGTGTTTGCCCCGAACTCAGACAGTTTCATCTCAGCGGTGATGGATGCGCCGGTGGTCCAGCGTACGCCGCGCGTGCAGACGCATAAGCGCGCGTGTCCGACCAATCAGCGAGTGCCCCCACCCCCAGCAGACTTGTCTTCCGGCACGGTGACTGCGACACACAAAATATTGCCAGGGATTACTTCACCGTGAGGGATTCCCTCGAATCAATGTCCTTTATAAGGCAACACCCTAATATGGTTGCCGCACAGGCGACTCGACCGCGGACTCCCTGATATAGAGGGGACGGGAACCTCCGTGTTCAGCTCAAAGGGACACACACACCTCGGCAATTATCGCCCAATCACGGCCT
The DNA here is from genome assembly GCA_901007715.1 of Dactylopterus volitans. Lineage (NCBI taxonomy): Eukaryota > Metazoa > Chordata > Actinopteri > Syngnathiformes > Dactylopteridae > Dactylopterus > Dactylopterus volitans. Next base: position 3,242 of record CAAKHG010022383.1, read on the forward strand.
CAAGTGGACCCCTACAGGACTATTAAGAATAACATCCGAGTTCTATGTAGCCGATTACTTGAGCTTTTGCTGGGGAGCAGCCACTCTGGCCCCGGGCGACAACTATGTCATCAAGTGTCGGAGGCCTGACTCGGTGTGCTGCACACTAATGTTAGCAAAGATTAGCCGACGTAGCCGCCAGCGACGGGGACAACGGTGTTGCTGAAAGCGTTACTTTTTTTCAGTTGCAAGTAATCGAAATCGTTACTTTTTCCACGGGTTGCAAGGCTGTTACCGTTACTGACAATAAAACGGGCGCACTTTACCTTAACTGAAACTCGCTGAGGCTGTTTTCGGGCTCTCTCGGCCACGGAAGAGGGAGAGGACGGGGGCGGGGCAACGGCCTAAGTGAAGATGATTGGCTAAGGTAAAGTAAAAGTTCATGGTAAGCCAACCAGAGGCAGAGTCGGGTTGGCTGTTGCTCACACACGTATCCACACACACACGCGCGCGCACATACGAAGGCGACGGGAAGCCCAGACAAGTCAAAGATGACGTTTTTAAACTGGAAGTTCAGACATTACTTTTCCCTCATTGAGCTAAAAGACGAGAATGTAGAGGTGATTATGTAGACATAATTATGACAGGAACAAAAGTGTTTCTCCACCTCCGTTTGTCTCACGCTGCCCCGCAGCAGCATTAAAATAGTGCCTCCATTAATATGCAATGTTTTCTGTTAATAATTTATTTCAGTAAGTGTTGATATCATTATTTAAACATTTAATATTCAGTTTTATTACAAATAATTCAACATACGGGTGAATTTGGAGTTCCAGTGAGTGGGTGGGTGTCCAAATTCTTTGACATAGTGTAACTTTCAAAGGTGTAAGGCAGTAGTTCCTTTCCTGGTAATTAGTTACTTTTTCCATGCTGCAACTAAGCTACTACGTCAGTTACTTTTTGGGAGAAGTAACTAGTCACTCTAACTAAATCGCCCTTTTTTAAAGTACTGCGCCCGGGCACGGGTAGGATTGGTCCGGTCCAACTTAACTTTTCGCTATCTGTTATGAGAAGTAAAAATTGCTTTCCCTCTTTAGCTCTTCGAGACCAAAACTGTTTTTCATGTTGTTTATGTCTAAAGGGAGGGGCATGTAAACATGGCGGCCTGTGTGGAGCGTCTGGCAGCGCTGCGTTGGTTTGATTTTTTTTTTTTTTTTTTTCCGGATTTTTCAGCTCTGGGAGTTGCAGTTTTGTCATACCAGACCAAGTAAGGCAGACGGAACCAAATCCCAGAGTGCGCTGGGACGATTTGGGTCGTATGAATTATTTATTTAAAAGGGGAAGGATGTATTCCGATATGTTGCTCCTTTCCAACTATCGATTCAACAAACGCCTATTACACAAAAACAAAAACAAAGGGCTGTGCTTTCCCATGCTCTCTCTCTCTCTCTCGCTCTCTCTCTCCTGTTCTTATTTTTCGCGGCGCATGCTCCGGCTGCTGTATTTAGCCGTCGTCCTGTTTGTGCTCAAAGGCCCCACATAAAAGCCCAAAGAGAATGTTTGCTCTCAAAGTTCAGGCTAACATTTTATTTAACTTTTTTTTTTCCGGACGGACCAGCCTGGTCGACACCGAGGCGGCACTGGCATGTGTCCCCGAGAGCCAAAACAAGCAGGCTGAAAATACGCCGCCCCCCACCCCCCAAAACATCTCACAAGGCCCTCGTTCTCCCGGCGTTGGCAGTTTTGTGCGGCTCTTGGCTTTAAACAGTGCGGCTTCATTATTAGACCTTTTTTTTTTCTTCCTAACCTCCATTTAAGAAGGCCGGGGTTTTCAAAAGCAGCGGGTGTTGTTTTCTGTCCGCACCGCTTCAAGCTTTTTTAACAGCTAGCGCCTGCCGGGTTTGTAGAAACGCGAGAAGACAACTGCCCAATGAAAATCTTCGTTGCGTAAAGCCACGGTTGTGCGAGTCGAGCCGAGCGATCTGATCGAAAAATAAAACGTGCCTCTGCCGCCTTTCATTATGGCTGCAGCAAAACGTCGGCCATTTCGAGTAAGGTGGACTTGGGGGATGAGAAGAGCGCAAAGCCGAAAAACCCTCTGACAGACAGTGCAAATAGTGTCAAAGAGGCGAAGTCTGGGTCTGTGATGGCGGTGTCACTCAGATATGCCGAACCGCTGACATTCCTCATTAGCCGTGTCCATGTGAAGAGGTGCTACTAGCTTGGAGATACACCACTGACTTCATATTAGCTCTGTTGTTCAGTCCTTACTCAGACGCAGCCTACTTTTACTGGAGCAACAAACTTATGTTCCATCACGTAGGTCTCTACTGACACGACTAGTGGTTTTCCAGGTATTAGTCATACCCCAGGCGAACTGCCGCTTAATACGAATTAATTTTGGTTACATCTTTTATTTCGTTGCTAACCGTCACCCGTCAACGGTGCTCGAACGTCATTATCGTCGCAACGGTGATGCAGTTTGATGTTGCTTAAACATCTACAACAAAACAGCGAATGCTACTTTTGCTGGGTTAATTAACTGGTTGTACTCGCATTATTTCGGCAGCGCTTGTACAGTGCATGGCGAGCGAGATATTGCCTCGATTATCAGCTTAATCATTAGCATTAGCATCATTAGCATTAGTAGAGAGAGGGAAGGAAAGGGCTGGCGACACAGAGCTTGGGCGACATTTTGGTTTACTGTTTCTTATTAATTTAAATAATATTAGTGTGCAATCATTATTTGGTGAAATTTGGTGAGCCTTGGCTTTTTTTTCTTTTTTTTGAGTTTGATATTCCCTCCAGCCATATATCCTGACGTCCACTGAATGGATTGGCAGGGAATTCGGCACAGATATCCATGTTGCCAATTGGAGGCCTCTGCTGATCCCCTGACTTTTCATGTAATACAATGACCGGGCGAATGTTTTAATTGACCAAATTAAATATTTCAATATTGTCTTGATATTATTCGAATGTCTCTCGTGATCCTCTGACCGTTCCTGCTTCAGGTTGACATCTGTGATTCAGAGCTGTCTTGATACCTGTCAGATCGATAACTGTGAGTTGGATCCTCAAGTCAAGTTTTTGAAATTCAACCAGTGTGTGTTATGTGCTCATTTGCAAATGGCCCCATGATCACAGGTTAAAGTGCTGGCATGCCAGCGAGGTTGTACGAGACAGACTAAAAGTGAATCTTGATCACTTTCAAGATCTGTAGTGCTAAGAGGGAGAGAGTTCTGGGTGAATTCAGAACGTCCGAATGCCTACAATCACACACAGCACCCTTAAAAACCTCAGGAAAACACCCAATCCTAATCTTCGCTGTTGCTGGACTAGAGAGGGTAGTCAGTCATTTCTCGCGAGGCTGGCTGGGGCTACCAAGAAACATCGGCGTCATCGGTATGTGCTGGAACAGCTACAAAATGAAGCTCCCCTTAAAATCCATTTAGGAGGAGTTCAAAGTTGCGTCAGCAAGAGAACTGCTGCATTGCCAGGAATCTTCAGATCTCCAAGTGGCCCGGAGCAGAAGGGTCAGTGGGAATGGGGAGAAATCGGAGAGCAGAGGTGGCAGTGGTAGGAGCTGAGGCGTCATTAAGCGCTGGTGATGCCGGCTGCCAAAGGGAAGAACTGGTCTAAGAAGACTAGAAGTCCCCCTACTTTCATTCGAGATAAAATCAGGGCATCTTTGGAATAGCAGAGGACTAGCAGAATAGTGGGAATGGGACATAAAGGGGTCTGTATAAAATGGGAACAGGTGACCGAACGGGAAATCACCTGGAACAGTCTCGCGAAGATGTATCCACACTCAAGTTCCACATCCGGGCTTTTTCATGACCTCCTTCCTACATCCTGAAACCGTCACTGCTGGGGCCTGGTCAAAGAACCAGCATGTCCAGTCGAGTCAGTTTTATTTGTATAGCCCAGAATCATAAATCACAATGCCTAAATCGGCTCTGCAGTCCGCGGAGTGAGCAGCAGCCTCTCTTCGTAGTCACTCAATTCAAGCGAGGAAAAGTTTGGCTGGCTAATTTTGAGTCTGACCTCGTCTGTTTAGTTTCTGAAAAAAAAAAAAAATCTAAGAAGTCATTAGCCGTAAATGAAGGCCCACGAGCAGAAGGATGGCTTCTGGGGCGAGGTGAGAGATTTTGTAGCGCAGCTCCTACGTTTGCTTCTCTTGCAAACTAGCTTCAGAGCGTGAGCTCCGACAGCAAACCACAGCGTGGACTTCTGCGATCGTCTAGCTTTAACAGAGAGAAAGGTGCAGCGGGACCTAGAGGAGGTACGAGCGCAGTATCCAAATCCCGAGTCAAATTTTCTACAGGGTAAGTTGAGGCCAGGAATGGAGCCAGGGCACCGGGCTATTGCTTGATAAGTACAGGTATAGTTGCTGGACCTATGTGGTGAGTGGTGGGAACATCGGTGTCATCATTCGCTTCGAATTTAATTAGAAAATGAGCCGACTCAGCACTCGAGGAGACATGCAGGGGCCCTCACAGCCATCCCAGGGGAGAAGATCAAGATCAAGGGTGTTACCACTGGAATGAGTCAGTCCACAGACGGACTGGATGAACCCCGGCGTATCTGTGAGAGCCAGAAAGGCTTTACCCTCGATGAATGTTAAACTCACCGATAACTAACATCTTATCTTGATGCATCATTAAAGGTGAAATAAACTCCCCAAACTCCTCTATAAAGTGCAAATGAGAAGCGTGAACGACCTGAACCAGGACGCCAAAAAGCATCCTGCGCCTCACCGCCCAGGACTGGAAAGTGAGAGCAGACCTTCGGAAGCAGCTGCAGTGCCCCTCCCCGCGTCACAGAAACACTGCGATGTGGTCGGGAATCGTCCAAAAGAATGTGCTCATGCCGGAGGTCAGTGAACTGCGGGAGGAAAGGAAGGGGAGGCCTTACGAGCGGAAAGGAACAAAGCATGAGGGCCGGCAAACTGCGGAGAAAAGGGGTTTGAAAGCCAAGTGTTGGCCTGAGGAGGCTGGGTGTAGAGGCTTTGGAGAGATATCAGTATGCAGAGCAAATCGTGGGAGGTGGGGAAGAAGGGTCATATCCGCCACCGGAGACATAGCTAGCAAAAGCTTTTCCGACGGCTCTGGCTAAAGGGGGCAAGATCGGCGGGCGGCTGCTCCGGCACTGGCCGAGGGCTGGGCATGGCGTTAAACGGACCAGGTGAGCCCCAGGAACGTCACTGCCGATGTGACCCGGCGATAGCGTCTTCCAAGATGTCTCTGAAATTGCCAGTGGTTGGCTGTGGTTATAAATCCTGCCCCTCTAAATGTTAATGAATGAGCCAAAAAAAAAAAGATGGTTTCTGTCAGTTCTTACAATGCTGATGTACGGTCAGTTTGATTTTATCTATTTTATGGTGCAAAGAGGGGTGTGACGTCACGATGAGCTCGACTCTGGCTCCGAATTATGTCGCTGGCACAAGGATATTCTTATATTCTTCAGGATTTTTCTTTACGGTGAGAGGATACACACCACCCAGATTATAATATACACTAAGTTTATGACCACTGCATGTTTACCACAGAATGCAACAACCCTGCAATACATTCTCCCTTCAGGAGGAGTTTTATGTTGAATTTTTATTGAACGGGTTTGAGAGACGCGTTGACATATGTGAATGACTGATATTGGGACTGTAATTTGTGATGCTGTTAAAGTGTGACAGGTCGTACTGAAAGGTATCCCGAATATTTTGGTCATCCCACTCATATGCATTCGGGTACCATAATATTTGGGACACCTCTCAGGATAACCGAGCACAGACTATTGCATTATATTCTGCGGTAAACATGCGACGGTCATATTATTATGCTTGATCGGTGCCTATATGGTGGCAAGCAAGCATGCTTATGTGAGCATTTAACTCAAAGGACTATTGTGCTACTCGCGGTCTCACAACAACACACTCCTCCTGGCATTCCTTCGCCAAACACAATGTCATTTGTAGCACATAAAAACAGGCGTAGTGAGGGTGTAGTGAGCAGTTTTGCAACCACTGAGTCAAAGACTGGCAGCTCCAGCACTTCTGTGTCTGGATTTCAATGGCTTTTGATTTTTTTTTTTTTAGTATCAAGAAGAGAAAGCCAAACGCCGACCACGCGCCGCGTTTTTGCCGAGCGGACGCTCGCGCTAAATGACACGGCGGTTTGACTGTTTGAACACCCGCTGCCCATGAGCGTCAGGTATGAGCGGCCCACGGCGTACCCATGTCTGGGTCAGTGACCCCGGCGGACACACTCGTTTGCCTCTTTCGCCTCTCCCCAGTTAAGGCAGTAACGTGATCACATGAGACACGGCGGCACATGATCTTGGCTTGGTTAAATGGCTCCCGTAATTATGAAATTAAGTGGCGTAGGGATTTTATTCCGTTTGCCCAAATTGGAAAACCTCATTTTCTGCTTGCATAGTCCCAGTCCTCAGGTCATCTCCCTCCGTCCTCTGCTCCTCGCACATGCATACAGTTGCCCGCGGTTGATACACTGCGCAACTATTTTTGGATCGCAGGGTAAAAAGCTTCATATAAGCCCTGATTTGCTGACTGAAACAATAGGTTCATTCATAAATGTTATGATTCCGTTGGCCCGCGCCGCTTCACAGCCATTAAACTCGCGTAAATGCGCGTGTCCGAGCGGCCCTGCGCGCGATGACGAGGCAAAACAGTGTGAATAATTAAAGGTATGGCCCACTCAGCTCCTGAATGGAGGGCCTGGCAGAACGCTGCACACTTGATGAACCCAACAATTACGTCTCTGCATGGCAGCTCGCAAGCCTTCAAGGGGAGGATTGTGGCGGGTGATTAGCCCCTGGACAGGCTGCCTTCCACGGGGTGTGGAGCCTGTGTCAACGCTACTGCTGTTGTGTTCACGTGTTACTTTTAAGACCTACAGCTTGGGCCACATTTTTGTGTTTTTGCAGCGACGCTAGCGCATCGCTTGGTTGAAACAATTACGGAAGATGACGCTTTCACTGCCAGAGCCCGGATAGCTCAGTCGGTAGAGCATCAGACTTTTAATCTGAGGGTCCAGGGTTCAAGTCCCTGTTCGGGCGTCAATTTTTTTTTTCCTCTACGAATTATTTGAGTGGTGTACATGGCATTACGTAAACGTTATGTAAGCGTGCCGACATTTAAATCGGCGCATTTACGAAATCCGCCGCGAGTTTGAACTTTAAATCGACGTCTGGCCCGAGCTGGCCCGCACTCCTCGCACCGCTCAAGCCGCCAAGCTCTCCGCCCCCTTCAAAATAAAAGCGGCAATCACGTGAAGGAGTAGTGGCACAGAGGGGGGGCGGGCTCAGCGGGGCGGCACCGGCCAATCGCCGCGTCTGTTTTGCGGCTCCCGATTCGCCGAGCGGACCCACCGTGCTCTCCGCGAGGCTAGGTACTTAAACGTGAATGAGGCCGAGCCGCGTCCACACAGCCGCCGCTATAAAACCGCAGGACCGGAATTATTTGAAAGAAGAAAGGGCATTTAAGGCACGCAACCTACGATGAAGCACAGCTGGCTCTCGGGAGGAGGATACGCGAACCCGCAGCTCTGACAGCGATATATATATTTTTTTTAACCACCGGAAACCCGTTAGCCTCGGAGGCTAACGCACGCTAGCCGCGCTAGCCGTTACGTTACCGTCGCTTGTTGACCTCCAGCCACAACACAGCCGCACTTGAGCGTCGCCTCGTCGGCCAAGCGGGCTCGCCTGTCGCCCTGGTCTCGCCGCCGCCGCCGCTCGCGCTGCCCACCCACCTCCGCCCGCCCTCCCCACCCACTGTCTCGCGTGGCGCCCCGTGGACGGTTCCCGAATATGATACACAATGAGCCAAAGAGACACCTTAGTTCACCTGTTTGCTGGAGGGTGAGTACATTCTCGTGTGCCAGAGCGCAGCTAGCTAGCCCCCGTGGCTGCTAGCTTGCGAAACACACACACACACACACACACACACACACACACACACAGAACAAGCACGCACTCGCACACAACATTGTGGGATGTTTACTGAT